>JBAMYA010000004.1:152773-175935 GCA_037176975.1 Arrhamphus sclerolepis
CTGGGTTTCTCAAGCGCCTAGAGATGACTTGTCGTAAATAGGCGCTATATAAATAAATTGAATTGAATTGAATTTATATGTGTAAGCAGGACTGGAAAAAAAAAAAAAAAAGACTTGGCACCGACTAGCGCCAAGTGGAAGTTACAGATGATGGAAATGATACCGTATGACATAACAAATTTAAGCATTAAGACTGAGATTACAAAAGGTTACAAAAGGTTCATGAAAAATGCCAAAGGGAAATAATATCTGATTGACGCATGACAGGGCCTTGGAGCTCTAGGAAGACATCTAGTCTCCCCTGTGCCTGCAGCCATAATGACTGCATTCTTCATTATCTAGTTATTAGCATCATTAGTGATTCTTAAAAATATTGGATTATTAACACCAAAACAATGTTTTTATTCTTTCTCTCAAAATTAATAAGATGGATCAGAAGTCCTGGTTAAGCAACACATCTGATTCATGAGCTGCAGTTACAGCTTTTGTGCAACAAGATTTAGGGTCAAAATGGGGATGTGGAGATGAGGGATAAATGTTGCATAAGGTGTTCGTTTATTGGAGCCATTTGTCTGTGGAACAGGAGACAACTGTGAATTTCTGGCAGGGCTATAGCATTTACAGCTTTTGGCAGGTCGATGCAAATGCTGTATCTCTCCCCTGGGGTGTCTGTCTTGTAATCCCTCCAGTGCGCCTCCTTACCTGTGACACATGGAGACTGGCTGCTCCAAGCTGCAGAGACGTGTGTGGCTGCCAGAAGCCAATTTACATGCATTTCTTCATTAACTAAACACATGAATTTGAGAATGACACATGGCACTCAAGAACTAATCTGAAACATGATACACACTCATTCTCACATTGGCATTGTGTATTTAATAAAACTGCATTTGCATTGTTCTTCTGACTCATTCCCAGGCTCTGAAAATAAACTTTGAGCAATTATACTCAGTCTGCCCATGATCAGGTTGGAACACTGCAGAGAGATTTTTGAACAGTTTACATATATGAATGTTAATCAAACTAATGCTGCAAAACGTCAGACTATTCTCAGTAGATGCATCCTTTTCCAAATGCTTCTGTGGAATCTGTGTAAAAGATGTTGGATTTACAGTTTAGTCGACTGACTAGCATGCAAACCTATTATCAAAAACAAAAAAAAACAGAGATGACTTAATTTATAATGTCTTAAAGGAATTATGATTTGTGCTTACATTGGTCAGATTGGATTTCAGATTTTTGTATTTAAAATCATGAATAATTTTGGAGTTTTATCATCTCTATCAAATATTAAGAGAGTCGGTGGAAAGATTTCTGTTCGTAAGGGATACAGCTGACGTGAGTATCAAACTTTGGTGTTCTTCAGGCCCCAAAGCAGCGCTGCAGCAAGAAGAGGCCTGATTCTGTGGTGGAAATCACTGCATGGACTCTAGATGGACTGTAGCAGCATTCCCGAAAGTTTAAATACTGCAACCTTTTCTGGGGCCAAGCTCATCTCAGACAGCCTGAGGTGGAGAGAAAAACTGTGGTCAAATCAAAATTTATTATTCAATTTTGAATTCATGGACATGGCGTCCTCCAGGCTAAAGAGGAAAGGTACCATGAAGCTTGTTATTAGTGCACAAAAATCTGTATCAGTAATGGTATGGGCATTTATAATTCCACATTTCATGGGTTCGCACATCTCTGAAGGCCATTCCTGATCAAACTATACAAGTTTTGGAGCAACATATGCCGCCACTCAGATGACGTTGTTGTCAATAAAAAGTCTTGCTCAATTTCAGCAACAGCAATATTCTGCATACATGGTAACATAAAAATAGTCTTCATACTATGGTGCCGTTTAACCCATTAAAACCATTTGGAGTAAAGATGTTGGTCACAATCAATGGCATACAAAAACATAATAATATCAAAATAAATACATAAATTTCAGCACAACATTAAGTGTTGTTTTTGTTGTTCTGATGGCTTTTCTGGACAGTAGCTAACAGGAAAGTGGAGAAGAGAAAATGGGGAGGCACAGTAAAAGGTCACAGGCCAGGAGTGGACCCCACGACCTCTGCAGGAGGACCTCGGCTTCTGTACATGGGCTCTGGCAGCCAAAGTATTTTGTCAGAAGTACTTGGCTCAAACGATTTATGCATGTGGAAGCAAAATTAATTCCCTTTTTTTTAGGAAAAAGGTTCTATAGAGTCATTACAGTGGTGTCAGATTCACTTTATGAGTTGCTAATCACTTCCAAGATGAGCTGCAGCAATTTACATGTTCAAATTCTTAGCTGACCAACCAGTGTAAGCAATCACAGAGATATTGCTTGCACCTGCTGACTCAACTTTATAAGCAATACGTTATACAGTCAATCAGTATTTGCTGAGCTGTGGAATTGTCTTTGCCAGCAACCTCCCAACGTGTCTTGTCAGTCCATCAGTCCTAACCTCCTGTCTCTGAACTGATATCAGAGCAGCTTCTTCTAAGGACAGAATATCTATTGTTTTAATTGAGATCTCTATTTTTCCTTCTGTGATTTCTATCCTTATTTATCTCTCTCTGTCTCAATGATTAGTGCTAGTTCTTTACGTCTCAGTGTTGTACTCCTGTCTGTTAGTCTAATCTTCTTTCACACATCTCAAGTCTTTTCAGTTTCATACATTTAAAAAAGTATAATGGCATCTTGACTGCATCGTATGGAGGAAAGTAAACATTACTATTATATTAGTGTTAGACAATAATATATTTTTGTAAGTACTTGTGCCAATTGTGAACCCTCACAAACATCACCCCCGTAGGTCAGCCAGTGTGTTAGTGTGTTATTCAGATTAAATCAAGTTTATTTAATGTATATAGCCCTTTACAATAGCCAAAAGGTACCCAAAGTGCTTTACATGAAAGTCCTAAAACAATAGCCTACATAAAAGGGATAATTAAAACCAACACATAAAAATAGTTAACAAAACAGTACATAAAATGGCGCATAAAACTGACACAAAACGTAAACCAGTAAAGTAGATGTATTAACTGGCCTGTGGAAAGGACTTGTCTAGTTGCAGTTAAAAGCTAGAAAAAGTGGGTTTTCAGTTTTGACTTAAAAATGTTGCAGTGCGAATGTCAGGGGGCAGTTTATTCCATAATCTGGGGGCCACAACAGCGAAGGAGCGGCCACCCCACTGTTGTAGCTTGAATCTGGGGACATCCAGTAAAAGCTGGCTGAGGAGCGTAGGGCCCTGCCGTGGTCCCGAATGGTTAAAATCTCAGACAGATAGGTGGGCGCCAGGCTGTTAATGGCCTTAAAAACAAACATCAAAAGTTTAAAATCAAATCTAAAACGGACTGGGAGCCAGTGGAGTGGCAAAAGGACAGGTGAGATGTGCTCACGTCTGGAAGTACTGGTTAAAAATCGGGAAACAGCGTTTTGTACCAACTGAAGACGTCCAATTGATGACTGACAGAGGCCAACATTCAGGGCACTACAATAGTCCAGCCTAGAACTAATAAAAACATGGATTCCCTTCTCAAGGTCCTGCCGATTTAGAAAAGGCTTTGCTTTGGCCAACGGACGGAGTTGGAAAAAGCTTGTTCTGACAACAGAATTAATTTGTTTATCGTGATAACCCAGGAGGACTTAGCCATGAACCTGACCCTAACTATACTGTCAGGTATGTCCAGGTGAGAGTGTGCTCACTGTAGCAAACATATGGTGGCGTCCTCAACGCCAGCCTCAGGACGATAGAACAACTGGTCTGGGGAGGTGATGTCCTCAGATCTCCGGTGTTTGGCTGCGATCTCTCTAAGACCTTCATGCAGTGCAAGGTTAAAGCCATCAGTCTGTAGATACTTAGACCTGAAACATCATCACATTATGCTCAGAGAGACTTTGTCTTCATAAAGTACAATACAAGTACCCAGATCATTCACTGAAAACGGTGAGGAAATTGAGTTTGCAAAGCTGAACTCTTTGTACGCTCAATGGTCGCCCCCTAGTGGATGTAGGGGAAGTGGTGACACACTTGTTCATTCATTTTTGGTCAAAAAAAGAGGACAGTGGTGCATCTTCAGTGTTAACAACAGCACAGTGTAAGCTCCCATAAAAGAGAGACAAGAGGAAAAGTCCTGTAACGCCAAGTCACTTCTAGGTGGTATCATGATGGTATCTCTGGTGAAGTGGCGAAGAAGAAAGTGAACCATGGTACCTTCTGATAAGAGCGCAGCACCTATACAGTGGGGTGGTTGGATTGAGCCACATATCTCTGGGGGGGGACTGGCAGTAAGAGGTCTGGTAGAAGTCAGCAGACATGGGCATGGAAGTATTCTTCTTCTGTGGTCATAGATCTGCTGCATTCACAAGCGTCAGCATCAGAATGTAAATGGTGACTGGCTTGAGCAGATAACATGGACGAAGGCTCACAGCTGGCGGTTCAATGTCCTTCCTACAGAAACTGTAACATGTCCTAGATTACACCATCATTTATTAACTAAGTCTCCGTCAGCACCTGGAATGGTGATGCTGCAGTCTGCAGTATTTTTCTCCAGCCACGTCCCCGTGACCTCGTCATCATTACAGACAGGTGTTTGGTTTCTCTCTGGGATGGGGTGTGATCACAAAGGCACAACTGCAACTGTTGTCATGTTGAGCCCAGACACCAAAAGTTAAAACTGCAAGTAAACTTTACAGCACAGTTCAGATTCATTATGTACATGTTCTCAGAGCTGCTACTATTTAAAGACAAATTACTGAAACATTCCAGGACCTTGTTTTGTAAAGGTTCTGAAACACTTAAAGGCTATATAATGTCGGGTTCAGACTGTACGATCTTGGTCGTCTCAGACTAAAGATGGTCTACGGAAGTAAAAATGTTCCATCGTAGCTCAGAAACGGTGGTGGTAGATCTCACAAAGATGAACGACCAAAGACGGCTGCGACAGATTTCAGCAGTGATCGTCTCATAGCACGATGGCCTGTTGCTGCCTCTGTCAGCTAACCAACCAATAGGAATGCACCTTGAAATAACGTAAACCTCAGCGCGTCTACGCAGCACAGTAGCTAGCAACAACAGTGCCAGATACAATGGAGAAACTCGAAGAAAAACATAAAAGATGCTTCTTTTTCTTCATTTTATTTGTTTTCTTTTTAAAGAACACCAACACCACTACGACAACGTTAACTTAAAAGTCATTCGTGCATTAGCATGTTAGCAGCAACCTGCTAAAGACGTGATGACGCTGCATTTAGAGCTTGAAATACACTAATATGTATTTCTGCCATGATTATTAGCCATGATTCAACGTATGTTCAATCACGCATGCAACATGCTGGAAATGAATTATCTACTTATTTCAGGTGGTTAATGTGAGTGTAAAAGTCATACAGTTAGAAAATTGAGCACAAATCATCTCTTTCTGGATTCAACAGATAATCCCAGTTTATTCTGTCTCATTTCATCTGATCAATGTGAGCTGAACATGCTGGTGTCCCAGAATCAGTAGAAAAACCATAGATTATCGGTCCAGAGACACCTGTGGCTAAGGGTGGTTTTTCACAGCGTCTGTCACCTTGGAAACCAAGAGATTAAAAAAAAAATCCCTTTCCAACCAGTTAGTTCCAGCTACTGTAGAGCAGCCACCCAAATGAAACATAATTAACACCGAAAAATTTCACTTCAGTCAAACCACAAACAAAGTACTGAACCGGTTTTTGTCTCATCACTGGAGACCAAGTCAACTCTCTTCATTTATCTGAATGTAAATGTTTAGAAGTCTGAGTCAACAACAGCTGTATCAGGATGGAATCTGTAACTATGGTGATAGATTGGTGAAACATCAGTAGGTTTTCCAGTCACGTACGACCAAAAAGTTGAAATTACAACTATTACAACTACAGTTTTACAGTGTAATTTAACTAGTATGTTTAACTAGTGTAATTTTGTGTAAAAATGTTGCAAAAAGTTCATATTTTCCATTTAAAAAAAATAATTTTAAGGTAAAATGCCACAATTTTGTGACATTTGTGATTCTACAATAAAAAGTCGTGGTTGATCGGAAAAATATTACAAGAATCTTTTTTTGATTTTGATGTGAAAGTGACAATTTTATGATTTTTGTGATTTCTTTTCTAATTCTACAGCAAAAACATACTTTTTATGAAAAAAGTGATATTGCAAAATGCACCATTTTACAACCAAATTTTGTTTTTACAAAATAAAAGTTGTTATTTTAGTAAAAAAACAAAACAAAAAAACACCCAACTTTTTTTTAATGATCAAAGCCACTAATAAATGTAAGATTTTATGCCCATAAATTACCTTTTGGTATATGACTGAGTCCAGTAACTGGTGGGAAATCTGACATTACTGGCTATGAAACAAAAGAATAACTGGCCCTTTAACAGTAACCATGGTGATGATGTGGACCAGGATGAGTTTGACACCGCTGGTCTAAGTGTTTAGATGTATACAAAGAGAAACAAACCTTTTATATCAATATATGAATACATATGTACACACACACACACACACACACATATACTTATATGTATATATATTTCTGTATATGCATATGTGTTTGTATGTACATATATATGTGTGTGTGTGTGTGTGTGTGTATACACATAGTTCATGTAAAAAAAAAGAAGGGGGAAAAAAATAAGAAATTTAGACCTTTTCGGGGAACAAAGCAAAGCAGCTTCCAAATGTCACACATTTATGGGAACTTCTGTGAAGAACTTTCTGAATAATATTTGATTTCCATTGTAGAAAGAATCCCAAGAGTGTGTTCAGCTGTTCATCTGTGAAAGGTGGATACTTTGAGTTAATAGTTGGTTTATAAAATGAATCCAAGATTTCTTTTTTAGCTTCAGTAAAATGAGACATTAAATGGTATCATTTTCCAAAAAAGAAAAATAATAAATTAACAACTGGTAGTGTATTTTTAGTATATCAAGTCAAGTAAAATCTGAAGAATCGTCTCGGATTTCTGACTGACTTAACAGTGCTCAAGTCTGACTAAATCCCTTGATTTGTGCCCTACAAGACTCTTATTGGGTATCAATGTAGTATCAGAAAATAAAATCAAGTTGTTGTTTTTTTCTTTTAGGTATGTTTTAAACAGCCAGAATAACTTGAAGTTAAATAGAGTATATTTTAGTCATAACTGGTTGTCTTCGTTCTGTATAAAACGGTTAAAAGTTGTTGTAATTCTTCTGTTAGACTGCGGGGGGCATCAGAGCATCCTGCAGCAGCAGTAGCAGCAGAAGAAGTCTAGCTCTCTCTGACGTCACCAGGCTCCGCTCGTAGAACCCGGATGTGGTGACGCCACTGGCAGCTGCTGACGTTCACCGTGAAACACTGAGGAAGGAGACACGAACAGCGGCTCTACGGCATCACTCTGACCGGCCCACGGGCCTCTGACGGCGGACACACGAACGCAGAAACCCGGTAAGACCTGACACCTCAGCGGCGGTGACGTTTACGGTTGTAACGGCGCTCGGTCACGTGACCGTGCCTCAGCTGTTCCTGTTTTCCTCTGAAATGATGTCTGCGGGCGATCTCATCAGTCCTCCTGGTCGTCCAGACGTCCTCCTGTCTGAGACCTTTAACTGATGACGTGTAAGAGTTCTCCGGAACCCCTCATAGGTCTTCAGAGGGGTCCAGAGTCCACCTGAGAAAATCTGGTTCAGTGAGAACCAGATGAACCCTGATGAGATCATACCTGAAATCACCTGATATCATACCTGAGATCATACCTGTCTCGAGGGAGGAAAGATCCCCTAAGATTATATCTGAAATCATTAAGGCTCTTTATGAACCCTGAAACCTGCGATTATACCTGAAATCACCTGAGATCATACCTGACATCATTCAGGATCAGGCAGCTGACTTCATGAAGATCCCCAGTTGAGCTGCAGCAGCCCAGATCATGATACCGTCATCACAGGCGTCAATCACTTCACCTAAAATTAAATTCAAAATAAAATTGATCACAACATCAATCTGAATTTTGGTTGATACAAAATCATTCATAGCTAAGAGAGGTGACATTTCTGTCATTGTCAGAATAAATTTAGATATTTTAACCATTGACTGTTGTGAAACTCGTGGCTCACGGCCCAATCTGGCCCACCACGTCATTTAATATGGTCCCTGTGAGATTTAGAAATAAAAGTTTGTGCTGCTTCCTAGTGTACATTTAAATTCAGAATTTTGCAGATGTGTAAAAGTCAATATTTTACAACAAAAAATTGCAACACTAACTTAAAAAGCAGCGATGCAGTGGATGACATTGATTCAGCCTGCATGTGATCTGAAGATTTAAAAAAAAAAAAACGTTCAGTCATGCCTCGTGGTAGCAGTCCAAGCAGAGGAGCTCGAGAAACCTACATCACCTACATCACCATGTCCATGAACACCCTTCTTCAGATATGACTTTGTGTGTGGGCCAAAACTAAGCTGACTGCGCGTGGTGGCCGCCTCGCAACGAGCG
Source organism: Arrhamphus sclerolepis (assembly GCA_037176975.1). Lineage (NCBI taxonomy): Eukaryota > Metazoa > Chordata > Actinopteri > Beloniformes > Hemiramphidae > Arrhamphus > Arrhamphus sclerolepis. The sequence goes on from JBAMYA010000004.1 coordinate 161,249, forward strand.
CAACCCCGGAGGCAGCCGGTGCGGCAAGTTAGGATTTTTTCAATCAAAACATGCAGTTCTACAAACGTCCGAATCACAACAAAAAGTTGGGATTTTTATAGAAATAAACTGAAAAAAATTCACATTTTATGACTAAGTTGTGATATTGCAAAATCCACAATTAAGAAAAACACACAAAAACACTCATTTTACTAAATGTGTGATTTTTATGGCAAAATGTTCAGTGAAGGTTACCCAGAATTTGCAATTTATGACATAAAGTCATCACTTTTGTAAATAAGTCAGTTTGTTGGGTTTTTTTTGGACAAAAAAATAATAATTACTATTATTATTATTTTATATTAAAAGTTTGTAATTTTTATGAAAAATACAAAGCTCACGATCTTACAACATTTAATCACAATTTTATGTGAAAAACTTGTAATTAGCAGTTAGAAGTCAGTTTTTCAGGGAAAAAGAAAGATCCAGGAAGTGACTCTGCAACGACGTAAATCTGGACCACATGATCTTTGTGCATTGTTCCACAGTCCGACCTTTATCCTCCAGATCAAATTAAAACCTGAATTAGATTTCTCCAAACTCCCGTCGCCGTCACGCAGGGTTTGTTTCCTTCCTGGAAGTCGTTCACAAGTGTCTTCCAGGTTTTAATTGTGTTCTCACACCAGGTTTCATCAATATTCTTCCTCCAAACACCAGAGATCAATTATTTACGGTCATTGATTAAATATTTCCAAGAATACCAACAAATGGGGAAGATTACATTGGTTATGAGTTCTGAAGGTCGCAGACTGGCAATAAACTAACTAAATAAACTAACTAAAACTGATGTGTTTCCTACATTCAGAAGGTGTATATACACACTACATATTTATGTGTATGTATGTATACATGTATGTGTGTGTGTGTACATACATATGTATTGTGCTTTTATATACACGTATGTTTTATGTATGTACATCACATCTTGAAGGTTTCTGTTTATTTATTATTCATCAGTTCATCCAGGAAGTATGCTTAGTTGCAGTTCCTCCGCTGACCACTAGGTCCTGGCTCCAAAACAGCGCAAATCCCCATTGGCCTCCATGTTAAAAGGTCCAACTTTGCAGCAGAATGAAACATATTTACAGCCTGGTACGACATTAGATGAAGCAATAAAGCTGACAGTGGAGAGAAAAACCTTCACCAGAACCAGAGTCAGGGAGGGTGGACCCGTTTAAGGTCTGAGATGGCGAGAACAATTTTAATTTAAGAATCACGACTCAAACATAGAAGAAGAGCAAAGAGAACTGAGTGAGGAAGGAGCCCAGTGCATGATGGGAAGTCCCCCTGCAATCATATGTTTAAATGTAATAAAGCTCATAAGGTCACATGTCCCAGTAAAACAAAGATGGTCAGGACTTCCTCAAACCTGAAATGTAGGAAACTCTTTGTTTTTCTATTTTTAGAAACCTGATCAGGTCTCAGAGATGGAGTCGCCGTGGTAACCTGTGCCAGGAACTTTAATTTCTTCACCTCTTTCTTCTCATTTTAGTGATTAAATGATAACATATCTGGTAGACGAGAAAGAAATGTTTCCTCAAGGATTTCTTTATTTAAAACGTGCACATCCCAGAGGGAATATTAATCAGCAGGAAATATAAAAGTTATATAAACATACCGTCCATTATTTCTCCTTGGACTAATTCTTAGAGATGCACTAATGTCTAATGTTCTTCTTTTTCTTGCATATTAAATACGCTTCTTCATGTCTGTGGTCGCATGGAAAGTGAAAGAAAACCCCCAGTACTCTTCATGTTTTTGTTTTTAGTCTGACAGTGTCTAAGAGGATAAAAAGATCTGTGTTTAATCTTGAGCTTTTATCTAAAAAATGTGTTTTGGCCTCTTGGAAACAAAAACATTTAGATATGAATGTTTTACTACCGAACAGAAACGTGCTCTGTTTGAGAGATCCGTCACATGACCTGTTAATTAACTCAATAATAAAACTTGGAAAGTGTTTTATACGTTGAGTTCTGGGGTCAGTTTCACAAAGAAGCTTTAACAGACTTTTGAGTCACAAAACCAACACAGAGTCAACAAACTCTGAGATCAGAAACCGACCCATGCGATTGGTTCTGTCTGTCAGTGATGGATGAGTGGCTTTTATTTTGAAAATTCACTGGATTCTCTGTGGCACTCTTGTGTCTGGCCTCTTGCCAACTTGGTGCAGAACATACTGTCATTGGCTTGATTGGTGGCGATTCACAGCTGCGTTAATGTCGTGTTCACCCTGTATGATTTTTACAGTCTCATAAGAGTTTCCAAGTCTCATTTCATGATGTGAAATTGGTAGATAATTCATTTACAGCATGTTCCAGTGTGTGATTAAACATATGTTGAATTGTGGCTACGACAGACATAAATCTGAGTATTTCAGTTTCTAAATGCAGCGTCACCGTGTCATTAGCAAGTATTGCTAACGTGTTAATGCATTGATGATTCTAAGGTTAGCATTGTGGTGGTGGTGTTTGTGTGCTTTGAAAAGAAAATTGCAGCCTGTCTTTTGGTCTTCAGACGGTTCGATTGTTCATCTTTGCTCCGGATCTACCACTACTGTTCATGACGACATTGTTGAATGTGAATCCAGTATTTCTGCATGATTTTGGGCTGTAGCAGACGAACAATTACTGTTGTGAAAGAATCGTGAACCACTGATGTTTTGTCCGACTTGGTTGTCTGACGGTTTTTGTGGTAATTTTCTGACAGTCCTACAACTCTGTCTACCTACGAGCCAATTAAAATGCAGCCTGAAATGATGCATTGATTCATGTGACGAAGCATCATTCCAAAGAAAAATAAGATTTCCAATTTGTCGTCTTCTCCCTGACCATGACCAGGATCACGTTCTTCTTCTTCATCTACTCATATTTCCATGTGTCGTTTCCAGTTGGCATATGCTGATGATGTAATTCTACATCCATCTGCCAGATTAGGCTAATGAGAAACGAAATCTTCCAGTGTGAGATAAAACCATGCTTTTGTATCTGATGCGGTTCAGTGATTGGATGGATGCCTGGATCAGATGTTGCTGATCATGTGATTCATTTGGTGTCCTTGTGAAGCTCTGGTTGTTATCTCCTGGGCTGTTGGTGGTCAGCGTTCTGGTGCTGGATCAGAAATCCAGTTCAGTCCAGTCACTGACCAGTTGAGCAGCTGTCTGAGCGGATGATGAACCACCGCGGATGATGAACCACCGCGGATGATGAACCACCGCGGATGATGAACCACCGCGGAGGACTAATGCGAAATCACTGCAGTGATCTGGGCTGAATTTTTCTTGCAAAATTGCAAATATTAAAAAAAAGGTAAAGTTGCATATTTTGTTTAATCAAGATTTCTGTTCTAAAATCACTTTTTGTTGTGAAATCACAATTTTCACAAATTTGCGATGCTTTTTAATTGAATTAATTTGTACAGTATCAACTTTTTATCAACATAAAATTATGAATTTGTACAATCGTAAACTTAGCATTAGTTCAACTTTTTGTCCCAAAAACATGCATTTTGTGGATTTTTAAAAAGAGACTTTTACTAAATTGCAACTTTTATTGCTAAATTTTGTAAAATTGTGATCTTTGTGGAATTAGGATATATATATATATATATATATTTTTGTAATTGCAACATTTGTAGAATTTGACTTAAAGGGGACACATGTCACACTTTATTTTTAAGCAGAGAACTATCAGAAACCTGGAGGAGCAAGCCAGAAAACCACAGAGCAGCATTCATGACCTCCCCACCATCATGAGCTTCTGATCACATGACCAGAGAAAAAAATTACTCCTGTCTAATTTTATTTATGAAATGTCCAACCGTCTTCCGCTCTTCCACCAAAACAACAAACTTCGGTCTGTCTGTGTCTTTTATCCACTAAATCACATAAGCGGGTCAACGGGTCTGTGGAGTCCAGATCCAGGATTTCTAGTAACATGAATTTAACCTGTTAGATCACCACGGTAACTTCAGCTGAGGTCATGACCTCGTCCGGAGCAGGTGTTGATCTGATTAAACCGGTTTATTTGTTGATCACGTCTCTGATCCAGTTGAGCTGAAGCTGCGTTTAAGTGTCATCAGGCAGAAGAAACGTTAAAGAGGAAACTTCTGGATGGATGTTGAGGAAATGTCACGTTGTTGAATAACAGTAATTCAGCAGTCAGTGCATTTATACCAGGGGTGTCACACTCATCATCGCCATGGTAACTGTCTGGCTAAATTCTCTTAACCAGCCGTGTTGTCAGATTTTAAGCTAATTAGCCGTCTTACCTCTTTGTTTGGTGTTAAAACGAAGCTGCTGTGCCACGATATGCTATCAAAATTTCAACTTTTCCTTCTTAGAACACACATTTTTACTGTAAATTTGTGAATTTCAAAAACAATGGTTAATTTTTGGCATCTCAAATTTGGCAAAGATTGTTTTAAATAAAATTTAGACTTTTGTCTTAAAATAAGACATTTTGTTGTAAAATTACAGATTAAAGGATTAACAGGGCAGATTAAAGACTGGTTTAGTTTCTTCATGTGGACATGTGGAACGGAGCCTCCACCAGTGAAGCACAACGGTCCTTTCAGGCGTTGCAGGTCGGCGTGTTTCTGCTCACTGGTCCATGTCTGGGACTCTTCAGAGACACAAAGATTCTCTTTGTGGTGTGAAGCACCTCAACCGACGGCTGCCGTCGCTGCGCTCAGACAGACGCTCGTTATTTCTGAGAGATGAGACATTAGGACGATGTGACCATAAAGAAATATCACGATTAATTGAAGTTACCGTGGTTACAAGCAATAGGCAGTTATTTTAGTATCGTTTTATTCTTTATTGACGTTTTCAACGACTAAAGCTGACACATTTTTGGAATAAAAGAGCTCATATCTTTGACTTAAATGAGAGGAAACACGTAGAGCTTGACTATAAGTGATGGACATAAATGACATGGGCAGGATCACGTCCATTTATTAGTTCTGAATGTCAGTTTTCTGAGCCCTGACTACAAAAACTGATTTCTAAAAAGTTTATTTTTTTTAAAAAAGAGCCTTGTTTCAAGAAAAATTGCCTTATTTTAATAATTAAAAAAATACTATAAGCCTGTTTAGTTTAGTATCTATTTTATATTAATATTTTCATGGATTTTTTTCCCTTAATTTTCATGTTTTCTTCTCATCTTTCAGATGTGACTCCAAAGCTAAACAGAATTTTAATACTATAGATCTAAGTGAAAAATATGACAAAAAAAAGCAGAGAGAAAAACTTTGTTACGAGTTTAATGTTCTGTTAACATGTTAATGTTAACTTTTTGGTCATATCTTTATGTTTTTCTTTTTTCTTAATAAAAATACTACATGAATGCAATTACAATTTAAGAAAAACAAAATAAAACCCTGCTCTGAGAAAGATGAAATAAATAGTGAGAAAGTCTTATTTTATTTTATTTTATTTTATCACGAACTGTAAAGGTTTTAATAGCTTTTGGTTTCTGAGCCTTTAATTAAGTGAATTTACTGCCTGAATAAATGCAAGAAGGATGTTTGATTTATTGATGTGAAATTTTGTTATATATCTGTTGTCGATGTTCATTTGTTTGTTTATGTTCCTGAGGAGTAAATAACACATCTTTCCAAAATAGTATAAAACCCTTTACACTATCTTCTGTAACTAAAAACAGGCTTTTTCTAAAGTTTTGAACATCAGGTCAACACTAAAGAAATGAAACTACAGGTCACGTCATTGTCTCTCAGATCTCATTTAGCTTTACCCCATAATATAAGACAATTAGACTAGATTTAGGAATGTTAGGATGCATTATTTAAAAAATAAAAATAAAAATAAAAAAAAGGAAAAACAACTGCAGTCATTCCTACTCTGCTGTACACCATTATGGACATATTTATTGGTTGATTTCTTATTTCTTTTTGCTGATTCCAGTCTGGTTGCGGCTGCCTGAGTCTCAGTCTTCATTTCTCTGGTTGGACACTCGTCCATCAGTGATGTCCAGAGGCTGTTTGTGTTTTTGATGCTGATCTGGAGGTCATGGTCCAGTCCAGAGGAGCCACACGTATATTAAAAAGAGTTTTTAAAACAAACTAACTAGGACTGCACCCTGCTCTGCATTATCCATCTATACGTTAGATTCACTGCTGGAGTCACCAGCTCATCACAGGGCCACATAGAGACATCTGTGGACATCTATCGTATGTCAAACTCAAGGCCCGAGGACCAAATATGACAAAATATTCCACCACGACTGGCCGGTAGATTCAGGACTGACATGAAAAAGTGGAATAACCGAGTTGGAGAGCAGCTGGTTTATGTCAAAGGTCAGGATTTAGCAAAAGTTGGAAAAAGATTTTACCACTAAAAGTTGCACATTTTTGTCAAAATTCATTATTTTTGTGAAATTAACCTTCTTTAGGTCAAAAACTTGAATTTATACACAATTTCCAATTTTCCTGTTGTTATAAATTTATGTCAAAATGTTGCAGAAAGTTGACATTTTCTGACAAAAAAAAGTGAAAAAGACACAATTTTGTCATTGTATGATAAAGATTTGGTTGTTGAGAAAAAAAATCAAAATTCAGCATTTTTTTAAAACGTGATTTTTACAAGAAAAAATGAATTTAAGTAGAAAAGTTTCAATTCTAAAAAGGTTGCGATTTTTGTGAAATTTCAACATTTTACAACAGTTTTTTTTATTTATTTTTTTTTACCAAATTGCTTTTTTTCTTTTCTTTTTTTCTAAAAAAAAGTGAGTATAGGAGAATGTATTTTGACTTTTAGTACAAAATTTGATCAAATTTGGGATTTTATATAAAAAAAATCTTTTTTCCTTTTTTCTTATTTTTCATTACTGGGCAGTCGGCCCTTTAACCGTGGTTTCTATTGGATCTTAAAAGTATAAAATTTGTCTTTTAAAAGTCTTAAATTTGCTTTTAGGTTTTAGATGATAGGTTACCTCCATAATGCTTCTTTTATTGCTTTGTTTGTTTGTTTGTTTGTTTGTTTCTGTGGTGTCTTCCGCTCGTACAACGTAATTCTCCCTATAAATGAGACCAACGCAGATCAGCCAATCAGCTTTCTGTTATTGGCTCGGGTCGCTCCCAGACTGCACCGCAGGGGTAGAACGGATACTTGTGTTGATACTTGCCTTGAAAAAGCTGAATTTAGGGCCCAGTTGCTCACAGATATTTAAAGCCTACTGCTTAGTATACAAGAAAGAAATTAACTGGGTCTGAAAATGAATTTGTAATTCTGTTTAAAAGGTGATTAGAAAGTCTTAAGTTTGATGCGGTGAAACCTGCAGAAATCCTGTTTAACGGTTACCATGGTGATGATGAGGCCCAGGATGAAGTAATTCAATGCCTCTGACTTGGAGTCAGCAGCTAACCTCACATACATGTGGGGGAAACCAGAAGAACTGATTTATTCCAGCATCTTTAAACGAGCGGAGAAGAAAACAACACCTTTAATTTAATCTAATTTGATCTTCAACAGGAAGACATTCTGTTCTGTTGTTCCTTCAGGGTCGCTGATAAAGATGTGAAAGATATTGAGTGACGCCTGCAGCCTCGTTAGATAACCATTACAGACCTGAAGGTCTGTCAGCTCCTCCTGGATCACATGATCATGTAGAAAGCCTCTGATTGGCTCATGAGCCAGTCCTGAAAGATGACTGTAAAACATCTGAAATCAGCTGAAACCCTCACTTAAATCAGCCTGGACGAGCAGAATGATGTAGAATTGTGGTTGCCAATGGTTACACAGCCTTGAGTGAGCGTGCGTGTGGTACTCTCAGATGTGGGTTTATTTCTTTAATTTTAGCATAAAGCTCGTTAACTGAAGAACCTGACAGGATCAGATGCCAAATAAGTGATAAGTTCATGCTACTGCCTCTGGTCACCAGCAGGTGGAGATGAATCCATCCATTGCTGACCAATCAGCAACCATTCCACCAGGTCGAAGCTCATCCAGGATGAAGGTTTTGTTGCAGTTCCTTCACTGACCACTAGGTGCTGGCTCCAAAACAGAGTAAATCACCATGAACTTCCATGTTAAAGTGACAACTTTACAGCACAATTAAACATATTTAGCCTGGAACAAAAACTGTTTTGTTTTTATCTGTGGTTGCATATTATTTCCATGACAACTGTGAATGTGTTTGCACTAAATCAGATACATAAATATTAAGCAATAAAGCTGACCAATCAGATGCCCAGTGGCTGCACTTTTATAGAACATAGTTACTAAACGATAGCTGGTCAACACAACAAATACTTCATCCTGGATATTTCATCAGCAGATTGTTGCTGTTTTTTTTCTGTTCATGACGACACAATCAACCCGAAACGTTGGGTACCATCTGTGTCCGGAGTTGCTGCAACATGTCCGTGTGATGACTGAGGGATGATTCGGGTTCGCTGAGCTATGAGCATCAGTAAAAGGACAGTTTGAAGTCTAACAGAACATAATACTGTAAAGTGATACAGGTGTAGGAGCTAGAGCTCCTCAAAGTTATCAAATAACTCTCAAAACTGATGTTATAATGTAAAAAAGAAAATAAAAAGTGCAGCTTCGGTGGTTTTAAACTTCAAAGGAAAATAAGAAGAGACGCTAAAATCTGATTGGTCCAGCTGGTTTAGAAGGTGAGACATGTCTTTGAACAAGCACATGAGCGCATGTTTCTACATAATCCTGAAAGGTTTTAGGTGTAATTTTCTAGAAACCAGTTCAGCAAAATGATGAAAGTGGCGCTGCTCGGTAACTTCTGAAGGTTTTTGAAGCGTCGGCGTCTGCAGTGACGGGCCGCTCATCACTTGTATGTGCACTTGCAGGTTCCTGGTGGCGCCATGAGCGGAGCGGCGCTCGGGATCGAGATCGTGCTGGTGTTCTTCCTGGCGCTCTTCCTGCTGCATCGCTATGGAGACTTCAAGAAGCAGCAGCGCATGGTTCTGTTCGGCACGCTGCTGGCCTGGTACCTGTGCTTCCTCATCGTCTTCATCCTGCCTCTAGACGTCAGCACGGTCGGTCCCTGTGATCCTCTCCTAAAATAAGAAATGTTAATGCAGCTGTGTATGGAACATACAGAGCTACAACAGTCTGGATAGATTTAGATTCCCAAATGAATTTTAAGGGGGAAACAAATAAATCAAATATCTTCAGTTCATATTATATGCAAATAAATAAAATAAATGTAAGAATTAATGTCCTTTGTGCATTTTGTGCTTGTTAATTCTACTGTGATGATGAAACTGATGCTGAAAACAGCTGGAGAACTGTGGGATCTAATTTCATTTTTAATAATTTTGTTTCACAGGGAAAATGTTGCCGTCTCTGTTTGACTTTAATGGATCCGCTGCAGAAACGTGATGTCTGTTTTTGTTTTATCTCCTCAGACCATCTACAGGCAGTGTCAGCTGGACCACGAGCATGTCTCTGTTCCCACCGTCAGCCCGGCGCCGTCCAATCACAGCGCTCGTAACACAACTGCCACACCCACTAAAAGGTCTGTCATTAGTTCCAATGAGCTGATGCGGTTTTAAGTCTGAGTATTTCACAATAAAAGTTTTTAAAATGTGAAAGTAAGGATTTCCTTTAACAGATTGTTTTTTGTTTTGTTTTTTATATTATTTTTTTAATTCATCAGAACACACAATTCATGAACAGACAAAAACAGTCCATTCATAAATACACCTGATTTTTTTTCTTATTAAAAACAAAAACAGCTTTGATTTTGACAGTTGCAATGGTTGCTAGCTCTGGAGGAGGAGCTGAAGCACAGCAGAGAGGAACAGGAACTCAGAAGTTTAAGCCTTCACTTTAAAGTAGCACAAAAGAGCTTGAATCCTCCCCAAAATAAGTTCCTAAGACTGTTTTAGCAATCGTTCAGCTTAGAACAGGACCAATCACGCTTCCACCACAGCCTGAGAACCCTACACAGCCCTACAACTGCTTTACAGCTGTGTAAGTTGAAGAGCGACCTGCGTCCAGGACGTCATGTGTCCCAGCTGCCAATCAAAGTGTACAACTAGTTTTGTTGTTTGATGTTGCGGAGTTGAGCTTTAAAACGTAGTTTGTTTCTCCAAAATCAAGTGTTTCCTTCTTCATTTTAGAAAAAGCGTCAAGATTTTTTTCTCTGGTTTAAAGTTCATGAGGGTCTGGAATTCTGCTTGTTTCTTTCGTTGGAACCTAAACCATTTTGTAGTAGAGCGCGTTTGTGACGTGAAGGTTGGGAGGGTTTCGGTTCAGCGAGTCTCCCGCTTCTCTGCTGCAGGACTCCAACACTGTGCTACAAACCATGGAGTTACATCCCTGAAGGCATCATGCCCGTGTTCTGGAGGGTGGTCTACTGGACATCTCAGTGTCTCACCTGGTCAGTGTGCTTCCCTCTGATTGGCCCAAACTCTGCTGAGTTCTTGTGAAGTCCTGTTGAAGGTCTTACTGCCTTGTTTTCAGGCTGCTGCTGCCCTTCATGCAGTCGTACGCTCGATCCGGAGGATTCTCCATCACCGGTAAGATCAAGACGGCGCTCATTGAGAACGCCATCTACTACGGGACGTACCTGCTGATCTTCGGCTCTCTGCTCATCTACGTGGCTGTTCATCCTGAGTGGCATCTGTCCTGGTGAGTGCAGCTCATCTGCTGTCTGATGTTGACCAAGAACCACCGAGAAACATTATTTATGTGTGATATCCACAATCTCCATGACACTACAGATGTTAGACTTAAAAACAGAAACTGAGTTTTCTGTTTGTGTGAAAGGGAAGGTCCCCATTTTATTACAGTTACTTAGTCCTTACAACTACAGGCATTTTGCCTCTTTCTTCCATTACAATCTTAAAACATACGTATACACAGAGGCTATGATAACGTGTTTTTGTTTTTTAACCTAGACCATCTGATGAAATCATTTTTTCCCGTTTTCACCAACTATATAAACACAGCTGAGCAAAGAGAAGTCAAAATATCCAAAATTAGATTTAATTTTTTTAAAACTTTGTCTTCCTATCACACACACCAAAATAGAGATCAAAGTCTTTTAAAAATTTAAATCCTGAAAACATTCATCCTGAAACTGGAAACTTGAAGAAACATATTATACCAGTGTCCAAAAACTGTAATAACATAAATGACCTCAGTCCAGCATGTCCTTCTGCAACCAGAGCTGATCACAAGCTCTACATTACCATGTTGATAGGATTAAAAAACACATTTTCATTTGGCTTTTGCATTTCTGTGATCAAATTAGAAGAGAACATATAAGTTACACAAGAATGAAGGAGGAAAAAAAGCGGTTGGTGTCTGATGTCACTCCAGTCTGAGGACCAGTCTCTCTCCTCCAATAAAATATCAGCTTTAATATTTTTATTTTTCTTCAAAGTCATCTTAGAAATCCACTCTCATGCTCAACATAAATCCACTGAAGTCCTTGTAGTTGAACGTTCACTAGCTTTTCTCACTGTAGCTTGTTTTTATGAACAAAAATAACAAAAAAATGGTGTATTTTATAAATTCTGCACCGCTTCCAGGTTTGAGAAAAAAAAAATCTGCAAATAAAATTGATCATAATTTTACTAGACAATACATAAAAAGTTGTTTTGTAAAGCCATAAGACGTGAACATACACCTGGCGATGCCCTTATAAGCAGCTTAACGTGAACGTTGCAGGCGGAGCTGGAAGGGTTGAAGTCTTTTCTGGGGGATGATGTGAATTTTTATCTGAAACGTGAACCAAACCAATCAACGCTTCCTCTCACGACTCAGGTACGAGCTGCAGACCATCGGCATCACGGCGGCCAACACCTGGGGTCTGTTCCTGCTGGTGCTGCTGCTCGGTTACGGCTTGGTGGAGATCCCGCGCTCCTATTGGAACGCCTCCAAACACGGACATCTTCTCATCAAGACCTACTTCAAGGCATCCAAGCTGATGACGGAGAAGGCTGACGCAGAGGAGAACCTGGAGGATGTGATGGAGGTGGGCCACCAGCTGAGGAAGGTGGTGCTGCCTGCAGATGTTCTCAGGGTTTCACTGTAACTGTGTTCCTCTGCAGGAGGTGAGGAAAGTCAGCGAGGCCATCAAGTACAACCACCCGCTGAGGAAGTGTGTGGACACGATTCTCAGGAAGGTAAGTGGAGGTGTGGTGATGGTATGATGGGTGGGGTGGAGTGATGACTGAACCACTGTCGCCTCAGTGTCCGCTGGACTACCAGGAGAAGATGGGCAGGAACATGGACGACTACGAGGACTTTGATGACAAACAGAACACCTACCCCACTGAGAAGAGCCTGGTGAAGCTGCACAAACAGGTACTTGAAAGACGTTTTCAGTTGGGGAGGAATTTTGGTTCATTCTTCACAACATTCCTTCTGTTTTTTAAGGCTTTTACTTCTGCAAAGTGTCTTAAGCTCCCAGCAAAGGTCTTCAATCGGTGTCAGGTCTGGTCTTTTGGATCACTACCCTGTCACATGACCCAGTTTCAGCTGTATATGTCATAGCAGATGTACTCACGTTTGTCTCTAGTTCACGATCCACTCAGTTTCTGCTAGTTAACCAGGGACCTCATTCGTACGCACAAAAACGTGGCGTTCGCTCGTTTCCACAGCAAAGTCCAGATGTATCGAGTGAAATGATTGCGGAAATGTGCGGTGCCTCATGCAAACTTCATGGCTGGCGTGCAGCTGTTGTTACATAGGTCAGTGGTCTTCAACCCTGGTCCTCAGGGCCCACTGTCCTGCATGTTTTAGATGTTTCCCTGCTCAGTCACACTTGATTGGATGCCATCAGCTGGTCTTTAAGGTCTGCACAAGTCTGTCAATGACCCACTAATTAGAGTCGGGTGTGTTTGAGCAGGGAAACATCTAAAACCTGCAGGACAGTGGTCCCTGAGGACCAGGGCTGAAGACCACTGACTTAAGTGACACTTAGAGGTGATGTGAAACAGAACACCAAGCACAGATGCACAGATGTATGTTTAGCTAAACTCTGGACACTTGAATAGAAGCTGAATTGATGAGCATGTGTCAGTTGGAGGCTGATGATTGGCTGGATTGAACATCTGAAAGAAAATTTAAATATAATTACTCTCTAACATTTTGTAGGTGGTCCTGGTGGAGGATTCTAGAAATGATCTGGGCTCAAAATTCAGCTCAAGTTCCGTTGCATTTGTTTTAACCAAGATTAAACTGAAAGAGGTTTTTCTTTATACAATAAGTTTTACAGGCTAAATTATATTCCAGATGTCTTTTTTACCCCCACGAATTCCCGAATTTTGCTGTTAGTTCCCACTGAAATAAAAGCAGGACTTTTGCACCCAATCAGGTGTCGTCATTCTCACATCTGATTGATTGACAGCTGTCATGTGGGTGTCGGTTCTCTACTGGTCCTCTCCGTTTTACCTTGAACTCTTCGTTAGACAGGTGATGTCACCAGTTACTGGTGGGAAAGGCCCAACTGATCTGTTAACCCTTTCATGTGCAGGTGATCTACGCGGTTCAGAGACACAACAGGACTCGGGTCCAGTGGCAGATCCTCCTGCAGGAGGCCATCCACCTGGAGGACGTGGCTAAGAATGAGACCAGTTCAAACCACCAGTTTGTCCACAGCTTCCCGTCATCGGAGCCAGCTGGCTGGTTCGGCAGATACGTCTACACGCCGACCGCAGGTGGGTTCGGGCACACATGGATGGTGCTGATGATGTAACGGATCCTCATGATGCTCTTCTCCGCTCTGTGCGCTTCAGAGTGGTACTGGGAGTGTCTGCTGAAGCGCTGGTTTTACCGGCTGCTGTCAGTGGTCCTGACCCTGTTCAGCGTGGCTGTGGTCTGGTCCGAGTGCACCTTCTTCAGCACCCGGCCCGTCCTGTCGCTGTTTGCCGTGTTCATCCAGCTAGCCGAGCGGGACTACAACTACCTGTACATCGAGGTGAGTCATGCGTTCAGCTTCACGTGTCAGCTTCTGTAGCTGCTCTTCGCTCGGCGTCATGCCTCGTCTCTCCACCAGATGGCGTGCTTCATCACCATCTTCTTCCTGTGCACCTGCGTTTACTCGACTGTGTTCCGGATCCGGGTCTTCAACTACTACTACCTGGCCTCCCACCACCAGACGGACGCCTACAGCCTCCAGTTCAGCGGCATGTGAGTGACAGCATGTGAAACGAACGAAAACGTAAAGCTGAACTAAAATGTTTGAAGTCAGACCAGTTTCAAGGATCCAACTGTTTGTTGCTCTGCAGGCTCTTCTGCCGCCTGACTCCTCCTCTGTGCCTCAACTTCCTGGGTTTGATCCACATGGACTCGGCCATCTCCCACCAGAACAAGCTGCAGACGGCGTACACCTCCGTAAGTACCCGCCAAGTCACGCGCTGGACCAGGGCTGTCAAACTCCTGCTTCATCCAGGGCCACGTGGTCACCATGGTTACCGTTAAAGGGCCAGTTATTCTTTAGTTTCTCAACCAGCTGTTGTCAGTTTTCCCGCTAGTTCCTGAAAAAAGAAAAAGTAAATTTTTTGTCATAGAATTTAAAACTTCACAAAAATTTTGATCATTATTATAAAATTGAAACTTTTGTACTAAAATCCCTTTTTTTTTTAATAAAATCACAAATATATATATATATATATATATATATACACATACACATATTTCAAAACTTATTTTTTTG
>JBAMYA010000004.1:176035-199172 GCA_037176975.1 Arrhamphus sclerolepis
TTTTTCAAAACAGTTTATGCATCTCTAGAAACAGACATGCTGAACATCATCAATACTTCACTCCTTTCAGGTACATTCCCCAGAACTTTGATAACTGCAATAGTCAAGCTGCTTCTGAGGAAGAGGAGCTTAGATCCTTCAGAATGAAACAATTACAGGCCCATCTCTAATCTTCCCTTTATTGGGAAAATTATTGAGAAAGTTGCATCGATCCAGCGAACAGCTGCTACAATAAAAACAGTCTTTTAGACAAATTTCAGTCTGGATTTAGAGAAAATCCCAGCACTGAGACATCTCTGACCAAGGTCTGAAATGATATTCATCTGAACGCTGAAGCAGGTAAAACATCTGTTCTGGTGCTGCTGGATCTTAGTTCAGCCTTTGACACTGTGGACCATAAAATCCTTCTGGATAGACTGGTAAACTGGGGGCGGTTATCAGGTCCAGTTCTCAGTTGGTTCAGATCTTATCTTGAAGGCAGGAGATTTGTTGTTTCCACTGGTGAGAACAAATCTGAGCTACTTCTGCTGACCCGTGGAGTCCCTCAAGGATCAATTCTCAGTTTTAACTGACTCAGACCTGAACTTCAGCAGCCACATCAAGGCTGGAACTAAGACAGCTTTTTACCACCTCAAACAAATGTCCAGAGCTGATTTAGCGAAGCTCATTCATCCTTCATCTCCAGCAGACTTGACTGCTGTGATGCTCTTTTATCTGGTCTTCCCAAAAACACAGACAGCTTCAGCTCATCCAGAACGCTGCTGCCAGAGTCCTAACAAGAACCAGAGAAACTGAACACAGTACTGCTGTTCTGAGATCCTTCCACTGGCTACCAGTTACTTAGTACTTAGTACTTAGTACTTGTTAGTTTACTAATCACTAATTAGTCTGGGGCCAGAATCCATTCCTGATCTTCTTGTAGAATATAAACCAGTAGAGCTCTGAGATCTTTAGGTAGCAGTCAGCTGGTAGAAGCTCCAGCTAGGACCAGTCAGGGTGAGAAAGCATTTAGCTACTATGCTACATAGATGGAATAAACTTCCTCTTGATATCAAATGTGCCCCAAATGTAGAAACATTTAAAATTAAACTGAAAACTGTTTTCCTGTGCCTTTCTTTAGTCGGATTTTACTGCACTGTGTGTTTTACTATTCTTTGATTTTAATCCTTTTTCTGTCCAAAATGAATTTATTTAATCTCAATGCCTTTGTGAAGCACTTTGTGTATGAAATGTGCTCTACAAATAAACTTGCCTTGCCAGTCAGCTGCCAGTTCAATTTTAAACGTGGGGAGAATCCTCTTGAACAGCAGCCAGAAAATGAGGAGGTGTGATGAAAAGATGACTAAGATGATGACTAACAAGTTAGGCTTGAAATGAAGACATAATACTGCCCTGCAGATGTGCAGGAGCAGAAACAGGAAGCTGCAGAGAGTTTTTTTCTGATTTGAAAAAAGAGAAGATTGAAATATTGAACTTTGACCTCCAAACTTTCAGGCTACAACTGAATCTGTCAGTCTAAACAACAAACATACCTGTGTCCGTTTTAAATGAAAAAGAATAAACAATGTAGTTTTGCAGTGGTTTGCAGCTTGGCTACGTGCGCAGCTATTGTGCACAACTGGATTTAAGAGCTGTTGGAAAGCCCAGTTTTTTTAAGGAGTTGATTGATGAAAACAGTTTTAAGATTTAAGATTTAAGATTAAGTTTTAAGTCATCACAGCAGGTACAATCGGCTATGAAATCTGTAAATTCTGACATACAGCTGTAACATCAGCTGCCCCTGAAATGCATTCTCTGATGATCTATTTAAGTTATCTAAGCTTCAACTCACAGTTTCTGTCCAGGGTTCCTAGTGCTTGGTCTCTTACTCCATCTCTTTCATTTTCTCTTCCGTCATTACTTTTTCTTGAGCTCTCAGTCACCTGCACCACAACACCCGCAGTAGCTCTGCGAGCTGCTTTCATCATCGTGGAAGTTTGACATGGCGTTGTAAAATGACGTACAGCTGAGATCACCAGGACCAAAGTCCAAAGTTACTTTGGTTTGCTATTTGCTGGCAGTTGTGACAGGAGGCTGGGAGAGCTAGACGACACTGACTAAATTATTCCTGGGAGTTAAATTTAAGCAAATAGTTTAGCATAAAAATAAACCCCTTGGTGTCACTTTAACTGCACTAACAAATCTTACAGTTAAGACTGAATCAAGGATTTGGTTCATGGATTGATCATGGATAAAATTGGGTTTTCTTTTTGGTTCAGCAACAATTAGATAAAAATGAAAAAACAAATATGACCTTACTTTTCAGTGGAGGCTAACTGACGAAGGGGTCAGATCTCATGCTCTTCAGGGGCTTCGTAGACCTGTGCCTTTCTGTGCCAGTGGCTTCCTCCAGTTATTCCAGACAAAGTAAACAGGACCACCACTCACGTCACCATCAGTGCTGATATCTTTTCCTTGATGGAAACATAGTCTGAAGTTTCTTGTGAGTTCAGCATGTCGAGATTCTTCACCGTTTTGTCATTAATTTCGTTTTAAATCAGTTCCTTCTGGAGTTTTGGATTGTTGTTTTCAAAACTGGATGTTTATGCATCTTCCAAAAGCCTCAAATGCAGAGGTAGCAATAAATTTTGGACTGGTGCTGCCACCTAGAGGATGCCATGATCGCAATACTCAGGTATTACAGCAACACCAGATAAGACTGTGCTCTTTAGCGCCCCTCTCTGGCTGAGAAGCGCACTTGTCTGGTATCACTGTGGTTAATTCTGCTGCTGTGTGAGCCTTTGTCGCATTTTAGCATTTGTTGACCAGCTGACAAGAGAAAAAACAGTGAATTCTGAGGAAACAATCACTATACCCAACTCTGAGTGACAACAGTCAACAGCACGCTAGCTATCGAAGCAGGACACGTTAGCTCGTCTCCAGCATCTATGACAAAATAAACTATGAACCAGTGAGCAAACAAAGAACTTTCATAATATGGCCCAAGATCAACCAAACTCAAACAAACTATAAAAAATGAATAACTAATTCAGTAGCACCAAAGCTAGGGGACCATCCAACCTTTTTCTTGCCTCTTCTGACATAACATTCTTCACTTTCTTCGCTGGGAATGACGTTCATAGTGATAATGTAGGTTAGACAGGTTTATCCTGTAGCTTATCTTATAGTTAGGGTACGTCTAACTTCACCTAACAAACACTGTGACAAGTCGTAAAACTAGTTAACTGGTAAAAATAGTGGACAATTTCAAATACCTGGGTGTCACGATTGACAGTAAATTGACTTTTGATCAACACACTACAGATGTCCATGACATCTGCACGAGTAGGACCATCTCTGACAAACCTCACCTCTCGTCTCTCCTGTACTGCAGTATCATTGAATCCGTTCTCTTGTATTGTGCTCTCGGCTATTTCAACACGCCCCCTTGTAAAAACAACAAGAAACAAGATCCTAAGAATCCCGACTATAAGTTCCAGAATCAAAGGCCTTCACACCCCCCGTCTCCCGGCACTTGTTAATACTGGAATTATACAGCACAGTCCACAGCAATAGACCCCTGTCACCCCCACATACATGCTTCACACCCCTCCCCTCTGGTGTCAACAACAAACAATAGTATACAGGAAAACTCCTTTTGGCAAAAGCTGTATCCCATCTGCCATTACTGGGTCAGTACAGCATCCAGAAGCTAGCAATGTCTGTACCCTTGTTCTGTTTTTGTGCGTCTTGTGTTTTGTTATGTTACATGTTTGATTTGAACTTTTGTTGGAAAATATTCTCTTTTAGCAACAGTCATAAAACTGAAAATATTTTATAATTTTTTGAATAACTATTTTTGTCCAAAAATCACAAATTTCTGAAATAAAATTATTTATTTTACAGAAAAACAAAAATTGCAAGTTTTGATGCACGGTCTCATGAGCCAGATAAAATGAAGTGGTGGACCGGATTTGGCCTGCGGGCCTGCAGTTTGACACATGTTCAATAGATGAAGCTTCACATCCAGATTTGGGGAAGTATGGGCAGTTTCCACTGAAGAATAACAGCAGCAGTAACTATTATTAGAAATGCTGAAACTGATCCGTACAGACCACAGATCAAACATGGTTCACTGCACCAGGACCAGAGCAGGTCCAAATCAGCATTTTTTTCTTCAGGACTTTGGACCACAGCTTTCCCTGACAATACTCGCTGTAAGTGTTTATGAGCTCTGGGCCACAGTTGGCCCACTCAACACCCACCAGTGGACCAGATCAGACTCAAATGTGTCAGTTATCCAGGAAGACTTTACTTAGAACAGCTTCCAAACAGGTCCAGGGTTGTCGGTTCTGCTCTGGTGGTTGAGAAAACAAGCTTCAAAAGAAAAAAGACTAAGATTCTGCATCAGTGGTGAGGAAAAACAAGCTCAAATGAAGATTATTACATACGTGTTGACCTGTCAGTCCAGATGGTGCGTGCAGAAAAAAAAAAAAAGATTGCATCGTCCAACTGGTCCAAATCTTTTCTTTCTCCAGAAACATGTTTTTCTTTCTGAGTTTCAGGAGTTCATGCAATGAACTTGTATCAACAGCAAAGGTCTTTTCTTGTCTTGTTGTCATATAGAAGCTCTTCTCCACAATAAGCACATAAACACAAACCATCTGGCTTGAGGACAAATGTTCCATCTCCTGAGCTAAAGCTGGCCCAAACTGGTGGATTTCTTTTTTTCTTTTCTTAATTTGGTTGTTTTCTGAAGCTGAGTATATTTAGGTTCTCTGAGCCACCATATTCAGAGATTTAACACTCTTTGAACAAAAATAAGACCAAAGTCACAGAGATTTGCAGCACACCAGCTTCTGAGGGACAGGAAATATGAGCGTAATCATTAGATCTAACTTTAAATTCAACCAGAAGTAAATACACAAAAAGCGAGACAACTAAAAGTCTAATTTCTGTCCGCATCACATTCTCTTCCAACCACATGAATGAGAATTAAATGCTGAAATCATCTAGAAACAAACACTTACTGTGACTGAGCAGGTAAGACGCAGACAAACTCACAGGAAATAATGTAAAACTCTGCAGAATAATCGACTTCCCCTTCTCTCTTCCTCTAATCACTCTTTCACTTCCTCTCAGATGACGTTTTTCTCAAATCTCTCAGAGCTTCTGTCTTTCTTTTTCTCTCTTTCCTACCTCGTCCTCATGGCTGCCTTGCTCGTGGGCAGCCAGCACCGAACCCCCAGCTTCCTCCTCCACCTCCCCCTCCTTGTCTTAGCTCAGCTCCTGTTAGTGGTTGCTGTGGTGGCAGTCATGGTAATGATCCCCGTGGTAACAGCTCCCTCGCTTCAGTGACCGCTCACTGTCGCTGCTTTAACACCAGCTGAGCTGCTGCTGCTGCTGCTGCTGCTGCTGCTGCTCACCTTCCTCCTCCTCCTCCCTTTGCCGATCTTTTTATACCTCCTCTACCTCTCCCTGCTCTCCTCTGGCTCACTATGTCCCTCCCTCCCCTCCTCTCTCTCCATTGTCTCTCTATCGCCTCATCACTTTCATCTCTCTGTCTCTTCCTCTGCTGCTCGCCTCGTTTACAGCTGGACAGAATCAAAAATGAAAAAAGAAAAATATCAAAATAGGAAACAGATACACAACAGAGGTGCTTATTTTTAGTTCATTAAAAGAGTTATTTATAGTTATCTGTGACAGAGTGAAGGAGAAGAAGGAAGGTCAGGAGTCACTCCATCTCTTTAGCTGCATTTTGCACAGCACGAGAAAGTGCAAAATCAAAAGTGCTGTCTTTTAAGATGTCAATACAGAAATGTTATTAACTTTCTGATGTTGGGTCCTACTGTGGTGATGATGGGTCCTACAATGGTGATGTTGGGTCCTACCATGGTGATGATGGGTCCTGCCATGGTGATGATGGGTCCTACAATGGTGATGTTGGGTCCTACCATGGTGATGATGGGTCCTACCATGGTGATGATGGGTCCTACAATGGTGATGCTGGGTCCTACAATGGTGATGATGGGTCCTACCATGGTGATGTTGGGTCCTACCATGGTGATGCTGGGTCCTACAATGGTGATGTTGGGTCCTACCATGGTGATGATGGGTCCTACAATGGTGATGTTGGGTCCTACCATGGTGATGATGCGTCCTACAATGGTGATGTTGGGTCCTACCATGGTGATGATGGGTCCTACCATGGTGATGATGGGTCCTACCATGGTGATGCTGGATCCTACCATGGTGATGATGGGTCCTACAGTGGTGATGATGGGTCCTACCATGGTGATGATGGGTCCTACAATGGTGATGTTTGGTCCTACTGTGGTGATGTTGGGTCCTACAATGGTGATGTTTGGTCCTACTGTGGTGATGTTGGGACCTACCATGCTGATGTTGGGTCCTACTGTGGTGATGTTGGGTCCTACCATGGTGAAATAAATATTAAGGGAAGGTGGCTCAGTGGTAGAGGGTTTGGCCAAGAATCTGAAGGTTGGTGGTTCAAACTCCCTCCTCGGTACACTGAAGTGTCCTTGGGCAAAACACTGAATCCCTGATTGCTTCCGGTTGTCTGGACAGCGCTGTTGTGTGGCAGTTCCACCGACAACCGGTGTGTGTGTGTGTGTGTGTGAATGCTTACAGTGTAAAGCGCTTTGGTGCTGTAGAAAATACAGTTGTATAGTGCTATATAAGTGCAAGCCATTTACCATTGTACATTCTTTTTCTGTTATTATTTCTTAATTGTTTTCAAGGTTGGTTGAGTGACAGATTGCTGCAGTGTGAGTAAAAATAGCTGTTGCTCAACATTCATCGGCTCTAACTGTCCCCTTTTACTTACTCAGTTGCCATGTCTGAGCTACATAAAATTGATTAAAGTGATAGAATGTGAAATTCCAGCTCTATACGAACAGCCTTTGTCAGTATAAATGCCAGTAATTGTGTAGGACCTGTATGTACTCTATGCACATAATTGCTACTATTAAGAAACTAGTTGGCTGGAGAACTAACGAGCATCTTCACTATCACTCGTCTTCTGTTCCAATCAGCTTACATTTCAAAATTCCTGACTGGGATCTCCACACCGCAGAAAAGAGGTGCATGATGTAATTTAAGGAGTGCTGTCTTTAAACAGTCACTCATCGTCCATGTGTGAATGATTTATCTGTAGAAGCAGCAGCAGAGTGAAAGCATTCACCACTCCAACGTCCTTCAGCTGCTTTATTGATGAGGAGAACGTCAGCGGCTCCACGACGCCATCAAACGTAAAAGCACATTCACAATGTTTCGCATCCCAAATGTCTCCAGAGACTCTGACAACGCCGCTGTTCCACCATTAGTGCTTATGAAGATACGATGGAACGACTTCAGATATCTTCTGAAAGCAGGATGGTGGGAACAAAGGTTGCCTCACTGAAAACAGCCTGCTGGGATCTTTTTATTCCAGCCAACATTGATTGGCTTCAGATTTTTGTCCAGACGCGACTCCAGTTTAAAGTCAAGTAGCAAAACGTGGATGGCTACCACTGTTAGCATGTTGTTTTAACCCCATCAGTCTCATCAGACCCTTAAAGAGTTGATTGTAACACAATTTTAGCAGTCCCTGTGGACATTTCATGTGTGACTGTCTTAGAGCTACTATGACAGTAGTTTCTAGATATGACACAGAAAGTGGTGAGTCCCAATTTCTCAGTTATAACATGGTTTGTCATCAAGTTTTGTGGGGTTTTTTTTGTGTTTCCCAGATGTGGCTTTGATAAATTTGCATGTAAAGTTCTTCTTGTGATCTCTAAATAATGATGGACGAGGACAGGTCTGATTGACACTATGGCCCGCGAGAGCATGCAGAGACAAGATTTCAATGTGACTGCCCATTTGATCCTCCACTTGACATCAAAAATCATGTGAGGCGCAACAGATGCTATATAAATAAAACTGAACTGGAATGAAAAACAGGAATAAAGCATCAAGCAGCTGGTGTAAGTCAAAAAGTCATGATTTTACAAACTTTTGAGAAAGATTTTTACAGTGAAATGATCAAATGTTTTATCAAAACACATATATGTCCAACAGTTTATATTTTTTGAACAAAAATGTGTGACTTTTGGACAAAAAGTTAAAATTATACAAAGTTTGCCATTTTATGACTGTTGTAATTTTATGTCAAATGCTGCAAAAAGTTGATATTTTAAGTAAAAATAAAGACTCAATCTTGTTTTTATGTTTTTGTAATGATTATTTTTTTCTTAAAAAATGTGATTCTACAAGAATATGAACTGAAATTTTTAAAAGTTGATATATCTTTTTTTTTAGGTCAATAAGTCAAATCAGTGACATTTGTTTATACAATAAAAAGTCTTGGTTGTGGAAAAAAAATGTCTTGATCTTTTAAAATTTGCGATTTCTAGATAGAATTTTCTTTTTCACAAAAACGTTTTTTGTTTTTTTTTTAAGATGGATAAATTTGCGATAACAGTATTTCACCGCCATCACCTCCTACTAATTTCACCTTTGTTTGATTTTCTATAAACTGTAGTCTCCGATCACAAGAGAAGTCAGTGGTACCTTTAGCTCGAGCTGGCTGAAGCTCGATATCTTATGTTTTTATTACACAAACTAAATCTTTTCAGCTGCTTCTTGTTCGGGGTCTCCACACCGCTGTGATCCGCACGACTGATTTGGAGAAAGTTTTACGTTGGATGTGCTTCCCGACACAACCAGGAATGGAACGAGGACGTCTGCGTATGGTTGGCAAAGGCTCAGTGGCTAATTTATTATTTATTTATCTCACCTAAACAACAGTGTGCTATTTCTGTCTCTCCAAGGTCGCATGTTTACATTTGCTCTTTGTGAAAAACCACCTGAAAAGCAACTAAACGTATCTGCGTTTAAGCTGTTTCTGTTTGAAGACAAACTCCCACAGAAAGTGGAAAGCGTCGTGGTTCGGTTTACAGAGTGGAGCAACGTCTCCAGCATGAACGTTGTGATTAATTTAGAAAAGAATAGTGGCCTTATAATAAAGAAACAGTTTGCTTTTAAATCCTTGTCTGCAAGTTTTCCCTTCAACTGTTTTCCATCAGCGGCGCCATTTGGAATCAAATGTCTTTCGTCGTGATGACGTTCAAAGGCCAAATATTCAACAGGACCAATGAACTGAAACAGTGGAAGATGATGAGTCCTATGCTGCCATGGATGGGGGCAGGGCTTCTTGGGTCAGGTGACCAGAAGCAGGAAACCCCAAAGAACATAAATCGAGCGAGTCTGAATCAAAACCAAAACCCCGGAACTGCTCCCAAAACAAAAACTGGATTATTGCACCTTGGAATGGGATTATTTCTTGGAACTTTTGGACATCCTTGGAGACCGAACACATCCTGGTGAGATCAGAGCAGGTTGGAAATATCCCTTTAAGAGAAGCTGATGATCCTCTACATATTAATAAACACACACAGTTCACTGAATAGAACATGAAGACAGAAACATCATGGACCTCATTAACATTTACACATCTTGTCCTCCATCTCATCCCTCCAACTTCCACATGTACACTCCGCCATCGTCACCGCCCCCGCTCATTTACACCTCCACTAATGTAGTTAGTGCTCTCTCCATTCACACCTCTATACCTTATCACCTCATCCTTCACCTCCTTTACACGCGCCAGCGTAACAAAGCACCTGCACGATGAAATGAGCATCACCAGAGAAGAAACACAAACAGATGAGTGTAATATTCTCCTGAAACATGAAAGATTTTACCAACATTGACTGGAGAAGAAGAAGAATATTTGCATCAGAGGAAAACATCGCAAACAGAAGTGAAATACCTTCATTATTCCAGATTGACTCAGGTGTTCGTTCTCATGTCATTTTCTTTGAATATTTACCTCCATCAGGATCAAACTCACATAAACTAATGACACAAAAGGATGTTTTTATTTTGATGTCTGAAGTGACCGTCATCACAAAAACCTCGATACAATAGAACCAAAACACCTTTTGGTTTGGGCCGCTTTAACCCGAAACATCAGTCATCCAATGAGCGGTACTGTGACATCACAGACCAAGAACAGGCTACAATCATCCAGCCTCCCCATCTTCATCTTCACCTTCAACATCAGCTCGTGCCACAGTTGTTCTTCAGAAGACCAAAAGAAAGACCCCCCCACCCCCGAAAAAAAAAAAAAAAAAAAAGCAACAACAAAAGACAGTTGCTGTGTACAAAACTGTAGAAACATGGTTGAAAAGGGAGCTGTTGTTCTGTGTTTCTGTTGCCTTTGGACCTAAACGTCACAGAAAACTTCAGAAAACAGGCAAAAACCTACCTGCTTTAATGGCGAGGTCAACCTTTAATCTGAAAAGATGCTCAGCAGCAAACTGACAGAAAGAAAAGACTTGTACGCCGAAATACAAAGAGAAAGGAAGATCAGAGATGGACGACGGGACCGAGTGGATGAGAGCTAGAACAAAGAAAAACAGGTGCGTTATCTGAATAATGAACTGCTCTCTGACAGCTCTGCTGATGGGTGGAAGGATGGAGGGATGGATGGCTGGAAGACAGTGGCTCGTCTCCAACTGATGAAATAAAACTCAACTTCAAAGAGACTCAACATCGATCCTGTTCAGAAACACCATGAAGATGTTTTACAGTCTGAACTCCCTGGAAAAATTTAAATATGGGATTTCAGCATTTATCCAAACTGATCAAGAATCGTGTTTAAATTTGGCCCGAAGATGAAGAAAATGAAGATATGATGATGAATATAAAAAGTAATTAAAGGTGATGAATCACCACACAATAGTACTGATTTATAGTCCGTTTGAATGAAAGTAAGTATGTGATGGAAGCTAAGACGCAGAGATCGTCATCATCAGCTGACAGGAGTAAGAGTTGGACAGCACCAATCAGACCCCCAATTGATTTCTTTTTTTAATTTGACAAACTGTACGACTTTTATCATAAACTACAAAAATCTGGAGAATCTGCAAGTAAATGCAAACTATGGACGGGCTGCAAGAAAGTCAGTCACATTCCAGCACTTCCTGACGAGTCAGCTGAAGCCTTCAACACGTGATCCTGGAAGACTCGAAGCTGAGACGATGAATACCTGCAGGAGTTACAGAAAATCAACTGGTGACAGCTGACCAGCTGGACGTGGTGGTGATGGACTCCAGAAGCATCCCAACCAACATCTTACATCAAGAAGAGTCTTCAAAAGCACCAAGAGTTGGACGAGGAAGTAGAAACGATGTGTCTTGACATGAAGAAACATCTAATTGATACCCCTTTGTCTAGTTAACGGTAAGTCCTCAGGGTTCTGTCTTTGGACTCATACTTTTCTTTCTTGGCACAATATAAATTTCCAATTCTTCGCATATCCCTCTCAGCTTGACTTCTTTATGACAAACTCAAGTCATGTAGTTACTCTGGCTGGATACTTTGGCATCTAGTGAGGAATATGTGGAATCTTGGAGTTATTTCTGTCCTTTAATAGATAAAACAGGTTACTTCAAGGTTGCACTGCTGTACTTCCTTATAAGCAGGACACCCTGAAACGACTCTGAACAGCCTCCAGCTGAGGAAAAAGCTGTCGCCGCGGTGATAGTTGTGATGAGGATGAACAGGAAAGATCATAGTTAGCTTCCCTTCATGGCCACAAATATGATGCTCTTAATAGTTCCTTCTTATCTTAAAGAAGTCACAGACTGATATGATCTAATAAATCTGGGTTTCAGCCTGCAGGCTCAGTTGTGGGTCCACGAGCCTCCAAATGTCGACTGGGAGGATCCTCTCTCCTAAAACCAGCTCCCAGTTCAGGACTCTACGAGGTCGTTCACATTACCTAAGATATGCGACTTGTATGTGATCTTCAGTATGCTGAAAGCGACCCAAAAGCGTTCCGCATGCGCATTGAAGAATACGATGCCGTCACACGCAGCAAGCGTTGCCAGTGTTCAGACCGGACGGGATGCCCGGTTGTGGAGCTTGCGGGCCCGCACGGGCCCCGGCAACCCCCTTCCGCTTCCCCAGCACTCATCCCCCACCATCCTCGCATGAGTCGGGCGTGGCTGCCGCTGGACTGTCGCGGTCTCTGTGCTGTCCGCGTTACGCGTGCGCTCCGGGATTCAGTGGTCTCTGGCGGTGGTGGGGCCCCTCCCCCAGCGGGGGGATCTGGGCGGGGTCTGGGATGCGTGTTTGTGGATGGGGTTCGGGGTTGATGACGTATAGGTCGGATGAATGCGACCTGCCAGTTCAGACTGAAGTCGCATATAAAATGATCGGATAGGTATCGGAATTAGGGCTACATATCCAAACAGCTTGGGTCAGATTTGAAAAAATCCGATCTGTGTTGTTCATACTGTCAATAAAAGATCGGATACAGGTCGCATATAGGCGAGAAAATCGTATTTGAGTCACTTCAGGCTGCAGTGTGAACGTAGCTATATAGACCGAGGAGGCCTCCCATGATGCACTGGACTGCTATTACTACTCTTTTTTCTTCTCATACCGGGTTCCGACACCCGGGTTATAGTTTTTTTCTATAAGATTAATTTTAAGTTACATTACACGATATGGAACCAGTAGATAATTAATTTACAGCACGTTACGGTACACTGTGTGATTGAACAGACGCTGAATTGTCGTAGTGGTGTTGGGGTGCTCTGAAAAGAAAAGAAATAAAATCAA
The DNA here is from genome assembly GCA_037176975.1 of Arrhamphus sclerolepis. NCBI lineage: Eukaryota > Metazoa > Chordata > Actinopteri > Beloniformes > Hemiramphidae > Arrhamphus > Arrhamphus sclerolepis. The sequence continues at coordinate 188,708 of JBAMYA010000004.1, forward strand.
GAAAATGAAGTTTCTTTCTTTATTTGAGTTGTTTCTCTGTTGTATCTAGTGCTGTTGTTGCTAGGCAACAGTTCCGTGTAGAGCACTGATGTTTCCGTTTTTTCATGGTGCGTTCCTATTGGTTGTTTAGCTGACAGAGCTGGTAGAGGCAGCGACTGGCTGATGATTCCTCCAAATTTCTGATATGTGATTGTATATAACCATGGACAAACCCTGACCTTTGATTCTACAGAGACTTTGAAGCCCAGATTTCCATGTTTCAGAGAGACAAAGCTGCCAAAGTCAACAGCCGAGCTAATGGCTAGCTCTCTTTGAAACGCTTCACATGAATCTGCGCATCTGATTGGTCGGTTTTATTGTCTAATGTCAATTTATCTGATGTGATGAAAAAAAAAATCCGATCTACCACCACTGTTTCTGAGCTATGAAGGAACATTTTTACCTCCGTTGACTGTCTTTAGCCCGAGACGTTGAAATCGTACGGTGTGAACCCGACATCAGTCTGAAAGGACGAATCTCTTTGTGTTAGATGGAATTCAATTTCAGCTTTCAATTTGACCTTTGATGTTTATTGATGTTTAACCACCATAACCGAGACACATAACAAAAAAACAAACAAACAGACACGTGCAGTTCATCAGTCTGAACTTCCTCAAGTTCAACCTTGAATCATCCAACCGAGGACGAGAGGGAGAGCAAACAGATGCATGAATGTTTGGTGAGGAGACGGCAGAAAGCTGCTGTAAAAATGACACAGTGTGTGTGTGTGTGTGTGTGTGTGCATGTGTGTGTGGAGGTGAGTCAAGTAGCCAGGAGGTAATTACTACCTCCATTAGAAAGCTGTAATCATGTTAAACACTCACCTCTGACACGATACACACACTTAGAGACTCACACCATGAAGGACTGTCATCATCCTGAGATTTTGACTGCCTTGGTGAGTGTGTGTGTGAGAGTGTGTGTGTGTGTGTGTGTGTGTGTGTGTGCGCGCGTGTGTAAAAGCTTTCATCATATCCCAGTGGAACTAAAGACTGTTATTTTGAGTCATTACCATGAATCACAGTGACACATCAGAACCGACTTCTAGCCTTTACTCAAATAACGTTTCAAGGGGAAACAAACTCAACAAAACAAAAATGATGAGAATCAATTAGGTAAAACAGAATTCACATCCTGACCGTGTGCATCTATTGACATGTACACATCTGTTGACATGTATACATCTATTGACATGTACACATCTGTCTACCTGCTGAGGACGTGAGTCGCACCCATGGGTCTCAACAGCTCCAGCTTCATTACATTGGCTCCCTGTTAAATTTAAACTGAATTCAAAATAAAATTACATCCAAAGCTTTGAATGAAAAAGTTCCAGTATATGTGAAGAATCTCATAGTTCCTGACTGTCCTGGTAGAACGCTCCGCTCCCTGAATGATGATGATGATGATGATGATGTTGCACTTCCACTTTCCTCCCAAACCTACATATTTTTATACCAGATATTTGTATATTTTGTCCCTCTCTGTCCTCATCCTCTCTGTCCTGTCTCCCTCCTCATGTCTTCCTTCACCCAGCTGGCTATCAGCAGGAGGGTCCCCCCTAGAACTGATCCAGGTCCTGCTCAAGGTTTCTTCCCAAGACAGAGTTTTTTCTTGCCACTGTCAGGCTTTGCCATGTGCTCGGGGGTCATGATCTGGGTTTCTCAGAAGAACTAGAGAAAACTTTGTTGTAAATAGACATGATATAAATAAAATTGAACAGAAGTGAATTGAAACAGATGCTGCAGCACCTCTACCGACCACTTGGGTCTCCACTGACGTCCATGTTAAAATGTCCAACTTTACAGCAGAAATAAACATATGTACAGCCTGATTAAAACAATATCAACAACAAATAAACAGTTTTAGTCTCTCTAGTTAGATTTAACATCCATGGCAACTCCACAGGGGTGAATTATTCTGTATCACATCAGGTAAAATTATATAAAGCAACATATTTATGGCCACCAGCCAATCACATGTAAACAGAGGGTTTGTCCTGTCCTTCTTATAAAGTCAACAGGCTCCTCTTCCTCCTGTCTGTCCTCCTGGTCACTTCTGATTTTCATTAAAAATTACTTGAATTTGGGAATCATTTCCATCTCCAGTGTTTATCACATCTGAACCAAAACTGTTCATGACCGCCTCAATAGATGTGGCACATTCATTTTACCCAAATTTATATATTTCAAAAAATCCTATTGCTATGTATGTTAAACGGCACTGAGGAAGGCCAGCAGTGTCCAAGAGTGTCTAACAAGGACCAGAAGCATGCAGTGCAGCAACAGACCAAATCTCTGCAGATAATACAAAAACTGGATGGAACAAGACTGGTGCGAAGTTATTTTCTTCCATGAAGCCCTCCTCCTTCCAGCTGTTTGGGCAGAAAAGATGAATATCACCTAAGACTTCTGACAGTGAAGCATCCTGAGATCCTTCAAAGAATCATGTCAAAATGTTCTCTGGTGTTAGAAAGGATGTGCTGAAGGGCGGTAAACTGGACTCTGGAATACACCTTTGCAGACAGAATTAAAGGAATCCCCTCTATTCTTTATTTACCTCACTGCCATCCAGCTGTTATTACTGCCCTATGGTTGTCAGTTATATCTACTGCAGTAGTCTTCAACCGTGGTCCTCAGGGCCCACAGTCCTGCATGTTTTAGATGTTTCCTTGCTCAAACACACCTGGCTGTAATCAGTAGGTCATTGACACACTTGTGCAGACCTTCAAGACAAGCTGATAGCCATCCAATCAGGTGTGACAAGGCAGGGAAACATCTGAAACATGCAGGACAGTGGGCCCTGAGGACCAGGGTTGAAGACCACTGATCTACTGTATCCTACTTCTGTACTTTTAATTCATTATTTTCACAAAGTGTTGTGTCTCATGGACCATGTGATTATGCTGCAAAAAACAAACAAAAAAAAACAAATCTCCCTGAGGAACAGATAAAGGTTTCCAGGAACAACTTCTGCCTGCAACCCAGGAGTGGTTTGGTAATGATCCATGCGTTTAGTTCAGCCTGAGAACGTTCTGCAGGATCAGAGGGAATCCGCATGTCAGGGTGAATTACAAAAGCTTTTAAGAAGGATTGAAATAGTAGATGTGGAGTGTTTGGATAAATCTGTGGTATTGTGCTGAAAAAAGTCTTATGAAGGTCTTTTGGTCAGACACGCAAAGACATGAACCGAGAGTTGTGATGTAGCAAAGTTAATATTTTATCACAGATGAAACTTAAGATCTCATCTTTAGCTGTTGAAGTTCAAACATCAGACCACTAACGCTTCACGTCCACCAGGTGGCAGCACAGTACCACTTCTGCTCATGTTTACGTTTCTTTTTTCTTTTTCTTTTTTTTAATCTGCTTTATAAAAGTTAAATCGTGGATTGTATTACTTATATCATATTTGAGCATTTACACAACTACGATGATAAATTCACATATTTTTTCTTTTATATTTTTATGTGATATTTCCAGATATTTAGCCTATGTGATATTTGCTCTTGTAAACTCTAAAGTTTTGTCTGTCTCTTCCTCTCCATCTAAAACAAAACTGCTTTTCCAGATTTAAATCTGTGTCACCATCTCTTGGTGAAAAATCATCAGTGAGGAGGATCATTAACACCCCCCCCCCCCCCTCCTCCCCCACCCCAGCGGGAGGGAGGAGACAGGAGGAGGAGCGCTCCCACATCTGACGCAGTGCGCGCGCCGCCGCCTGCTTTCACTCCTCGCGGCGGTTCGGAAAGCGTTCAGAACCGCCCGCATCTGCCCGGACAGTGACCACCAGAAGACGGCCTGTGGCGGCAATGAGCCCGTCCGCGAGCACCGGCGGGCGTGCGCGTCCCCGCGGCTTGGCTCCGGGGCCGCAGCGGCGGCTGTAAGTGGCGGCGGTGGGCTTTCATTGTGCGCTGAGCGGCGCAGCGGAGGAGGATGAGGACTCTCCTCCAGATCCTCCAAACGCCTGATCGTTTTCCGTCTGTCTCCTGTGTCCTCTCCGTTGGAGGCTTTGCTGGTTTCTGGGGGAACGCTCTGGATCCATGAGGACTCTCAATGAAAACAAGGAGGAAGAGGAGGAGGAGGAGGAGGGGTCCGGCTGCGGCGCCATGGAGGACAAGGAAAACAATCTGAAGACGGCCAGGTTGTGGAGGGATGCCGCCCTGCGCTCCAGGAAGCTGCGGAGCGACCTGCGCCAGCTCACCCTCTGCTCCAAGAACAACCAGATCATCCTGCCCGAGGATATATCCGATGTGGAGGCGCTAAACCTCGGCAACAACTCCCTCCAGGAGCTGCCGGACGGGCTGGGAGCCACCCTCAACCACCTGCGCGTCCTGGTCCTCCGCAGGAACAAGTTCAGCACGGTTCCCCTGGTGGTGTTCGAGCTGAGGCAGCTAGTGGAGCTGGACATGAGCCACAATGGACTGAGGACCCTGTCTGAGGGCCTGCGGCAGCTCAGGGGGCTGAAGAAGCTCTGCATCAGCCACAACAAAGTCCAGAACCTGCCGGCTCAGATCGGAGGGCTCCAGAGTCTGGAGGAGCTGGACATCAGCTTCAATGACCTCCATGACCTCCCCACGTCCTTCTCCAACCTCTCCAAGCTGCGGACACTGGATGCGGATCACAACAAGCTGAACCGGTTTCCCCCTGAGATCCTGGCCCTGAGTGAGCTGGAGGAGCTGGACCTCTCCGGGAACAAGTTTGAAGTGCTGCCAGATGACATCACCAGGCTGAAGTCCACCAAGATCCTGTGGCTCAGCAGTCTCCACATGTCCTCCTTACCAGACTCCTTCTGTCACCTGCACAACCTGGAGAGCCTGATGCTGGACGGGAACCACCTGACGGCCCTCCCTCAGTCCTTCAGTCACCTGAAGAGGCTCAAGATGATCAACCTGTCCTCTAACCAGTTTGAGAGCTTTCCACAGGTGATTTTAAGCATCACGGGATTGGAGGAGCTCTACCTGAGCAGAAATAAACTGACTCATGTTCCAGAGGAGGTCGGCCAGATGGTGAATCTGGTGAACCTCTGGCTGGACAACAACAACATCACACATTTGCCTGACAACATTGTGGAGCTGGAGAAGTTAGAGGAACTGGTTTTACAGGGTAACCAAATAGCCATTCTTCCAGATAACTTTGGGAAGCTGTCCAAGGTGAACATCTGGAAGGTGAAAGACAACCCTCTGATCCAGCCTCCGTATGAGGTGTGCATGAAGGGCATCCCTTACATAGCGGTCTACCAGAAGGAGCTGGCACAGTCACAGCTGGCTGTAAAGCCACGGCTCAAACTGGTCCTGATGGGGATGAAGGATGCTGGGAAAACCCGGCTGAGGCAGAGTCTGGTGAGCATGGAGCAGGACACCAGAGGAACCCAGGGAAGCAGAGGAATTGAAGTCACAAACTGGGAAGCAGATGTAGATCGTCACCTCACCTTTCTGGTGTATGATTTGTCAGGGAACCAAAACTATGACCTTATTAAACCCTTCTTTCTGTCCCCTGGTGCTCTCTATGTTCTAGTCATCAACCTGAAGACCTACTCCCCTAAGAACTTTTACGCCCACGTCGGGTATTTCCTCCACCTGCTTTGTGCCAAAGTCCCCCATGCGGTGGTGTGTCTGGTGGGCACTCATGCGGACCTGTGTGGAGAGATGGAGCTGGAAGGGAAGACTCTGGACATCCACAGACAGATCGGCCTTCAGGAGAAGCGAGACCTCCAGATCCTGAGGGGCCTCACTCAGCAGGTGGACCATGCTCTGGAGCAGGGCTACAGTGTCCGCACCTCCAGCCCTCATGTCCTCTTCTACGGCGTCTCCGACCGAAACCTGCGGCGCCGGAAGGCCCAGCTGCAGTACATGCTGAACCACCGGCTGCAGATCCTGTCTCCGGTCCTGAGCGTCAGCTGCACGGACGCTCAAGGGAACGTCCACAGGAACATCCGGAGGCTACGGGAGAAGCTGATGTCTGTCGCGGACCACAGGGAGATCTTCCCCAACCTCCACCGGGTCTTGCCCAAGTCCTGGCAGATGCTGGAGGAGTTGCACTTTAAGTCCAAAGAGCTGTGGTTGTCGTGGTGGAGCTCGGCCCGCCTGGGCCTCCAGGCGGGCCTGACCGAGGACCGGCTGCAGAGCGCCTTGTCCTACCTCCACGAGAGCGGCAAGCTGCTCTACTTTGAGGACAGCCCCACCCTCAAGGAGTACGTTTTCCACAATCTTCCATGCTTCATTGCGATTCTTAATGTTTTCTTCCAGAGGGACGAGTCATCGCTGCTGGACCGGCTGCTCGCTGAGGGGGAGAGGGGGGACAAGGGGAGGGTGAGTCTGGTCATAGAGGACGAGAAGGGGGAGAATCTCAGGGTGACCCACCTGCAACACCACGTGGAGGGCTTCCTCCAGCACGGCCTCCTGCCCTCCAACGTCATCCGCTTGCTGCTCAGACCGCTCATCCAGACCCAGCAGGACCTCCACCTCATCATGGAGCTTCTGGAGAAGATGGGGGTGTGCTACTGCATCAATAAGCCCCGCAGTAAACCTCTGAATGGCGCCACGGCATGGTACAAGTTCCCCAGCTATGTGGGCAGCGAGGAGACCAGGGCGGAGGCCTCGGCTGATGGGGGTGCTCTTCCAGCCTGCCCCCTGTTCTCCGTGGAGCAGCTGTGCATCCAATACAGCTTCCCCTTCCTGTTTCCTCCTGGACTGTTTGCTCGCTTCAGTGTGCAGATCAACAGCCACGTGGTCCAGCGGTCAGATGGCCGCCATCAGATTCTAGCCTACCGGGGGAAGGTGCCGGTGGTCATCGTCCATCGGCCTTCCAGGGGCAATCAGCAGCCAGAGACTCTGTCCATCGCCAGCCATGCCTCGTTGCCCAACATGTGGACCGCCTGGCAGGCCGTCACGCCTCTGGTGGAGGAGCTGAACATGCTGCTGCAGGAGTGGCCCGGCCTGCTCTACAACGTTCACATCCTCTGCTCCAAGTGCCTGAAGAGGGGGTCTTCCAGCCCGCACGCCTTCCCAGGTGAGTCCTCCTCAAAGTGCTCCTCTCTCAGATCAGTCATGTGACCCACAGGTCAGCAGAGGGAATACAGGATATATCCAAAACAAATGTTAGCACCATGCGTGACATGAGGACCACCACGTCCTCAGGTTCCTGTTTGAGCTGCTGCTCGTTCTTGGTTTTGTTGCTGTTGGACGGAGGACGACTCTGGACCCTGGACATCCACCTACAGACCGGCCTAAAGGATCTGTCTGTGGATGTTCAGATGAACGTCCTAATGATCAGGTGCATACTCACCCTGGCCAGAAGAGTGCCTGTCAGACCTCTGACCCCCCACTTTCATTATTTGATGTTTAAAGGATCAGATGACTGAAAACAAACTCATCAGTTTTCGAAACTCATAAAATTAAAAAAAAATCCTCAAAAAGCTGAATATTCTCTTTGGTTGTTTAAGGTTGGTGTTTTTAGGCTCTTTTGAGTTTAGATTAAAGTAATGATTAGGGGTTGATTATTTAATCTGTCAATAATTGGCTTTTTCAGCCAACGCCTGACAGTATTGATGCATGTGACACTGATGCTTATTTCATTCTGTTAATTCATTCGAAAAAAGAAATTTGATTGGTTGAATCGTTAGTTCTCTGACCAGCTGAAAGCTTTAACTGTTTCCTGGATTCTCAGACAGCAGACGCGTTTGGCCCTGATCTGGGCTACTTGTGGCTCTAATGGCTCGGTTACGGTACTGATGAGCTATATGTGGATCAGATGTGCCCCAGACTTCATAAGCTAGTCCAACTTTGGTTTTTGTTATGTGTTTTACATGTCAGATACGGCCAAACATCATAGTTTAGTTTGACATTAGATACAGCAGGTGTTGTGGGGGCCAGGCACGACCAAACCTCAAACAGAAAGCAGAATCGGTCCACGAGTGGTGGATTTGTGGGTAAAACTCATCATGAGTCAGTGCTGTCAGTCAGAGCCAAACGTGGGCCAAAGAATCCTGCAGATGCGGGTCAAGTGTGGGCCAAACATTTTTTTCTTTTTAATTTGGAGAAAAATGAAGACATCTCAGATGCAGCTTGATATCATCTATAGTATAAAATAGAAATATTGTTCCAAGCGCTACATTTTGATCGAATCCTCCTGACACAGTTGCACCAGTTTCTCCACACCAGCGGTAATTTAAAGCCAACTTGTGTGAGGCCCCAGGAGGTTTGTGGCCCCCTGGACAGGTGCCTGCTGTGAGTAATGTGAAGGATGAACAGCTGACTGTGAGGGTGGACCTTCAGAGAAGTAGTAGTTTGATAGATTTCTCTGTGTTTACTCCCCCTGACAGAGCTACTCAGCTCCCAGTAATCAGATTCAGCCACACCCTGGTTCAGAGCGAGGCTCCATCACAGATGATGGGGGGTTGAGGTGGAGCAGCCCCCCCCCCTACAGGGAAAGAGATAATCCTGGGCGCTGGTCTGACCTGCTTTCACTGCTGGTTTCTGATTGCAGGCAGCAGATTACTGGCTCTGTAACTGGCCAGCTGCTGCGCAGCGCGCTGGTGTGGTATCATGTGACGTTATATGCCGTCAGGCTGCTTTTATTGGATTTGTACTTCTTCGATCATCAGCAGTCTCAACTCACCACAGCTTCATGAGTCAAGATTTTTCTCACTCCTGCTGCTCCTCTTCCTTCCTCTTATGTCCAACAGTATTCTGATGTCTCCTCATCAAGACCTGAACAAGACCTTCCCACGTAGATAACATTCACCCTGGCGAAGACCAGATTAGGAGAAAGCTATAATCAGATGAATCAATCCATTAACTTCTGCTTGTAAACAGAGAGGTCCATAACCTCTCCAGCGTGTCCCAGACACTCCACCAGGTTGGACATGTCCCTGGTGAGGCATCCAGACCAGACCACCTCAGCTGGTTCTTCTGGATGTGGAGGAGGGTCTCTGCTCCAAGTCCCCCTCGTAGGACTGAACATCTCAGACCGTCTCTGACGGTGGGCTCGCTCAGCAGTGTCATGGAGGCGCTACCTTTATCATATCACAAATAATCTAATTTCTTCATACTCGCTGCACTAATAATCCACGTGTGCTTTGAAACAGTCCCGCCCACGTTGTACGTTTCCATTGGCTAGCTACAGCTGTGTCGCTGGGATTTGATTGGCTGACGCTTGCGTTGGAACCATTGACTGTAAACACAGGATGGATCAGGTCATGTGACAGATTTGTACAGAGAACCACTGAACTCAAACCAGTTGGTTTGAGTACACACCCCAACTGGTTTCAAACCAACCAATTTTAACTCAAACCAGTTGCAAAGAGGCGGGACAAAGCTGCCAAAGCTAACAGCACAGCTAATGGCTAGCTGTCAGTTGGGCACATCAAATGACATCCTGATTGATCAGATTTATTGCTTGACATAAATTTATCTGATGTGGAACAAAAGAATTCACGTACAGTTTTCATGAATGTCATATGTAACCACATATGAGGAAAAAAACGACTTTGTACCACTCTATAAATACGTTTAATTTGTTTAATGAATAGGTTTGGGCCTCTTTAATTCATGGAAGTTGATGGATAGATGAGTTAAAGGGATGTCTTTTATTGGCTCTTTGTTTGGACATTTGTACAGACACTTTCAGGATATCAAAAAAATCATCTGGTTCTTACCAAGTCTTAAAATTACGTACTTTCGCCAGGATCTGATTTCGGTCGTCCAAAGAAGAAGTCATTGTTGAGAAGTCCTGTGGTTTGCTGCAACCTTTAGACAGAAGAGGCTTTCTCCTAGCGAGCCATGTCTGAGTATTTGCTGATGTGAAAACAGTATATGGATGAGTGGTATGTGATGCATACTCTTCCATAAATACCTTAGCGCTGAAAAGTTCCACAACAATATAATGAGACTACTGCAGGATTATGAGTTCCTCCTTAAATGTCTTTTCCATCTTTACTGATATAGCTCTAATGATTTTTACTTTGCTCATGAAGTAACAGTAGATCATCCATGATGTCAAACTTGCTCATACTTGCTGAGTCATCCACAGCTAACGTGCTGCTAATGTAGCCAGACTGACTAATGGATAGCAGAACTTTAGAGCTGAAGAAGCAACACGACACATTTTTATCACCACGATGAACTCTGTATCACAGCTCAGTTACAAACAACCTGAGTCTTAGTGGTAAATGATTAGTAAACCTTATAAACCTTGCCGAGTCATGGAGAGACCAAATCTGGTCCACCACTTCATCTTATCTGGTCCCTGAGAGCGTTTAAAGAAGCTCATGAACTTCTAACTAGAACATTTCTGAGGAAACGTTTGATTCAGTTCTGACATCAAAAAATGGAATAACTGAGGTGGAAAACGGCTGCTTTAAGGTGGAATAACTGAGGTGGAGAACAGCTGCTTTAAGGTGGAATAACTGAGGTGGAGAACAGCTGCTT
>JBAMYA010000004.1:217739-238194 GCA_037176975.1 Arrhamphus sclerolepis
ACCTCAGTTATTCCACCTTAAAGCAGCTGTTCTCCACCTCAGTTATTCCACCTTAAAGCAGCTGTTCTCCACCTCAGGTATTCCACCTTAAAGCAGCTGTTCTCCACCTCAGTTATTCCACCTTAAAGCAGCTGCTCTTAACCTCAGTTATTCCACCTTAAACCAGCTGCTCTCCACCTCAGTTATTCCACCTTAATTGTTCTAGTTTATGATGGTCTGTAAACGCTCTCATGGACCAGATAAGAGGACGTGGTGGACCAGATTTGGTCCGCGGGCGCTGAGTTTGACACGTGATCTAAATGTCAACATGCCTTTCTGCATGAAAATTGCCATCACAGATGTGAAAATAAGTCTCACCATGGGACAACCATCCTTTGTAAAATAATAAATAAATAATCAAGAATATTGATCCATCTGACCGCAGGACAGGTTTCCACTGCATCATGGTCCATCCCTTCAAGGTTTTTGGTGAAACATCGTTTTAAACAACCTGATGATGTTTTGTTCACATTTGCTAACAACCATACGAACACATCGGTGTATCCTGCTTTTCTTTGGCACGTCGGTCGTACGCGCGTTCCAAAAAATATGTTTCATATGTGAAACACAACATCTACTTGAACACTGGTGTTGTTCAGAGCACCAGGTAACTGTCACGAAGCTCGTCTGAAGTTATGATCTTTATCTACAGCTGTTTTGGTCGTGTTGAACTTGACGTGACAAGTCAACAAATGTTGCAAAGTAGTATGGGTGGGACTCTTTAGGCACCTCACGATTCGATTATGATTCAGGGGCTACGATTATTAATCAATTATCGATGCATCGAGATGCGTCTGGACCCTGGACCACTGCTACAGTTTAGTTTAAAAAACGGTGCATTTGTAACTAGAAACAATAGATCAGTGATTTTCAAGCCTGGTCCTCAAGGTCCACTGTCCTGCATGTTCTAGATGTTTCCCTGCTGTGTTGGGACGGACGTGTCATTGAAGTACTGACAAGAAGGAATGCAGTGTCTTGGTTCTAGTGGACGCAGCAGAAACCACTCGTACTCCACAGCTGAATGCAGCCTTAAATCCTTTGCAGTAAATATTGGAACGGGCTTTGTGACGTGTTTAGCCCTTTAAGAGTGGAAGTTTCATAAATACTTCTTTAAAAGTCCTCTGCTCGGTACAGCCGCTCGTAGCAGCAGCACCTGCTGTATTTCTTCTTCCTTCGGATGGAAGCGTACAATATGATTCCTCATGTTTGCTGTGTCATCAGCGTATTTTATCTTTTACAGCTTACATATAGCATGGCTCTTGTCAAAGTGCTTCAAAACCGCTTTTAACGCAGTCAGAGCCCGTCGAAGTTGGCGGTCTGTCATGTTTGAGTGCTCTTAATAAATTGTCCAGGTGACATGCAGCGCACTGCACAATTAAGTTCCACCAGATTTACATTATCGATGCTTCAGCATTTAATAATTGGTTCAGAATAGTTCAAAACCAAATCTCAATGCAACAAAGAATCGATTTTTTTTCTTCCATCCCTGCAAAGTAGGTATCAAAAATGCTGTTGTTGTTTCTTGGCAAATTTCAACATTAAATGTAAAACAAACTCCTGACAACATTGATTTTATGGTCTAACGTCACATCTCCAATACTGCTGCTGCTGTTTTCTTCTAACTGAGAGCTCAACAACAGAACAATAACTTCTTCTGTCTCACTTCTTTTATGCAGCTGTATTTTTGATTCTGGCTCTGCATTCTGCCCCCCAGTGGAGACCTCCAGTACTACATTTACTGCTGCGTAGTACAGAAGCAAAAAAGCACTCACAACGCAGCGGGTTGTGTACACAAACAGACACAAACGCAGAGTCAAACATAGTTACTCAGTCAAGGATCCCAGACTTGAGTCGAGTTCCTCTGTCCACCTCTGCTCCTCGGAGATTCAGTCTTTCGTGGATTCTGCTTTTGTATCAGTTCATTGCACGCTGACATATTTTTCATTTTTTTAAATATAGAATTATCATGTACCAACCTTTTTTTTTTTATCACCTTAAATGCCTAAAGGGACAACAAAGAAATAAAACTGATTTGTTGTTGTACCAGAAACAGGAGGAAAAAAAAACTAAATTCCTCCGTACGGGTGTTTGGTCCTGGTGGGACAACGTGAAGGTTTTCACGCTCCCCGGCTGTAACTGAGTCACGGTTGTGGTGAGAGTAAAAATGTGTGAGTGACAGCTGGATGCTGGGAGGTCTGACGGGACAGCGGGGGTTTGGGGGCGTTGAGGAAGAGGAGGGGGAAAGGTCGGGGGGCGGCGTGTTTCTGTGTGTGTGTGGGTGATGGTGGACTGTTTAAAGCCAATGAATAAATCAGTGGTTAGTAACAGTATTTGAATAACAGCAGAAGGAGGAGGAGGCGCTCTGCAGCTGCATTACTGAGCAGACAATGGCTCCTCAGCAGATGGGAGCGTTTAGTTAAAGAAAGTCAGTGTGCTGGTTCAGAGAGGCCCCGCCCACTCATCCTGTCGGCTGCTCTGACAGGTGGTCTGATCAGCGAGCCGTCGGTCCGCTGAACACTCACTTCCTGATCCTAGCCGGGCCAGAACAGCGCCACCTGTTGGTCACCAGGGCAGGAGACGCAGCTGTCGAGGAGCCCCAGGACCAGTTAGCCACTGGGCCTCTGCTGGGCCCCTGCTGGGCCTCTGCTGGGCCCGTGCTGGGCCCCTGCTGGGCCTCTGCTGGGCCTCTGCTGGGCCCCTGCTGGGCCTCTGCTGGGCCCTTGCTGGGCCCCTGCTGGGCCTCTGCTGGGCCCTTGCTGGGCCCCTGCTGGGCCCCTGTATGTGCGCTGCAGTATTACAGTCCATTCACAGAAACGCTGTAGGGGCAACTAAATTAGATGTTTTCTGTCGTCTCGGATTTCTATTTAATGTTTGCACCTTTTAAAAAGCCAGTCAGGCCTGAAAATCTCACTGATTTCATCTTATTAATTGAATAACTCTGATTTTCAAATTTTCAGTTCAGTTCCATTTATTTGTATAGCGTCAATGACAACACAAGTTGTCTCTAGACACATTTTATTTTTTTCTTATAATCTGATGACTACAGCCTACATTTACATGGACAGCTATAATCTAGTTACTGGCCTCATCCTACATAAGAAAAATAAATCCTGATTTCAGATTTCTTCATGAGATGCCTTTAGAATATTTAGTTTGAATATTACCATGTCCTTGCCTTGATCGAAAATGACTCCTGAATGAAATGAGAATATGTCATTTTTGGGTGTATTTGAATAAACCCAGTATCAAAATTAAAGTCAGAGATAACAGAACAAGTGCAGAATTATACATAGTACAAATGAAAAATCTAATTTCCATATAGAAATGATTCAACTTGTAGAGTTCGCATCAATTTGGATTCACTTATCTTAATCCCAAAATACTCTAGAAAGACATTCCTAAACATCTCACCTTTTATTGTACAAACTTTTATATATTTTCTTTAGAGGTCTTTGATACATGTTACACGTATGTACGTATGTTTGTACTGTATCACTGAGGTTTCTCAGGTGCCAAACTATAATACTTATTATGTGTAATATAATCTAATATATCTCTAATATAATTCTCTAAGAGAATCAACAGGCAGTTCGCAAATCTACGTCACCTCAGGCAAAATCTAATCAGAATGAATCAAAGCAAGTCGTCAAAAAGCAAACTCTTTGCATCCCTGAAAAATAGCTGATCTGTGGTAACAGAGCCAGTGTTTGGGTAGAGAAGCGTGTGTTTCTGCTACCGAAGTGCTGTGAGAGAAACCTATGGGTGACATCATAGGAGGCCTGTCCAGTTCTTTTAATACAGTCTATACCTCCTTGCCAACTAATTACCATGAAAGATAACAACAGTGTACACTTGATGTTTTATTCATTTTAAACATACTGGTTTAAAACCGTATAAACAATCATACTCACTCACCTTGTGGAAGTCGACTTTTACGTGAGATGCAAGCTGGGAATAAAAAAGAAAGAAAATGTAAAAAACTCCCTGAAGAGTCGCTCAGGAGACCCCATTGAACCAAGCAGTGAAAGTGAGCATGTGCAGTAAAGTTGGTCAGGAAGCGTTCATACGTTCAACTTCTGCATTTTACTAAAAAATATAATTTAAAACAACAAAAAACATTGAGACCCAACATTTAACATGATTGTAAGTGAATATTAGAAGAAAATTTAAAAATCCCTCAAGGTGAGTAACTCTTTTGTAAGTTTTTGTTTTTACTGTGTGGCATTAAAAACATGACTTACCTTGGTAAAATAAAATAAAATAAAAAACTAAAAAACTTTCATTTTCTGAACCCTCCTACATTTTACAAATGTATAAAAGATGAAAGATTATGTTTTGAGCATGATGCTGTTATGATCGTGTGGCTGGGTTGTTATTTTTTCTTATATCTTGTAAGTATTTTGGGAAATCTACATATATAAGGTTTTGAGACAAATATGTTAAAGTAGTGTAACTGAATAAATACCAAACACTCCGACAGTGTAACAAGGTTAAAAATGAATTTTTTTCAGAGGAAAAACCACAAACGCTCGAGTTTATTTTCTTTGCATCTCTCCGCACGGTCGTAATTTAATGTGACTTTGTTCGTTTGAACAAAAAAGCAAACTCGGATAGCTTGATGGATCTGGCAGTGCTCTCCATCGTGCAACACGCGAGATCTAATTTGTAAACTCACAATCATAACGGATGGTTCTGCGCGCCGCGGTCGGCTCATGCTTCTGGAGCGCGGCCGTACGCCGATCGACTCGGCATGACAGCGGCGGCTGATTTAAGCCATCTCGATCTGCGTGGAAACACCTCAGCTGATGTACTTTGGCTGACAGAGTGCTGCTTTACGACTCTGCCTCTGACTGATTGCTTTTTATTCGCTCATTTCTCTGTTTTGTGTCAGAAAACCCCCGTAAGCAGCCTGAACAACCCTCGTAGAAGAGACGGATAGAAATTGAATTCTCTCTCTGCCTCTCTGTATAAACTCCTAATTGAATATCATATTTATTCTCCGTTTCATAAAGAGTGAGTGCTGTTAGCATTAGCTGTGCATTATCTGATTTTATTAGCTTTACATGGGATGACTGATGCTCTAAAGCCTCCACTGCTGGCGGCCAAATCTGCATTTGGGAGTCTGGGACACTGAGGACATTACAGTTAATCACTCTACGTTTGGCTGCCGATGCCCCCCTCCCCTGTAATATCCCTCACATGGATAATGATATTTCTGGCTCTTTCCTGTGAAGGTTGAAGTCTCAGCATGCTCGTTGGGAGGACAAGCGTCCTCCTTGCTCGGCTGTTGGCGATTGTCTTTGGGAATGAATTAATTTTAAGTGAATTAGCTGGGATGTGTGGTGGGATGGCCTGATTTGGAGCTTTGTGGAATCTCATTAAAAGCAGCTTTGTTATGGTGCAGCCCACCCCCAGTAATGACAAGCAGTAGGCCTGGCCTGGCCTGGCTGCAGCCATGGGCCCATTTTTAATGGGCCTGATTCATGGATCTTTGATTGCTGTGCAGAATTGGATTAAAGGATCATCTCGACTCTTAAAGACCCGCGTGCTGGGCTCCACGGACAGTTGCCTCCTGATTTGCATACATCAGCATGGCGCACAAGGAGGGATGAAAGTCAATTAAACATTAAAGTGACAAAGGATATTTTGCAATTTTTTAGCTCGGAGAATCCCCTTATGGCCCTTATACACATAAAGATCGCTGTTCTGAAAGAAGTGTGGGGACATCTTTCATTGTTCGTTAAGATTGACTGACCTACGACTTACAATGTGAGTGGTTTGACGACTGATCTCGCAATTATCTTATTTCATTTTCTGACAGAGTTATGCACCTTAAAATGATATATTAATTTAAGCGACGAAGGAAAATAAGAATACCAAGTTGGGCTCGTCTCCCTATCCATGACCAAGACCATCATGAATTTTTTTTAAGCATTTTTAGTACAAACAAAAGCTAAATCACAGCGGTTCATTTTCATGTGTTGTTTGTTTACTGATGAAGTAATTCTCTCTCTGTATCATCATTAAATCGTAGCCTAAGATCAGCACAGACTGTTCTTAACATCGTACCAAAGCGTGTAATCTTCTCATACGATGCATAGAGGAGCTCGTATATCGGGTTCACGTTGTACGATTTTGGCCGTCTCAGAGGAAATAAATGCAATTGTGGCAAAAATGTGACATTGTTGCTCAGAAACGGTGGTCGATCTCACGAGGATGAGCAACCAGATATCAGCAGTGATGGTCTCAGAGTGTGACGGCCTGTTGCTGCCTCACAATCTCTGTCAGCGAACCAGCCAATGAAATAACGTAAATATCAGCGCATCTACACAGCACAGTAGCCTAGCAACAACAGCGCTAGACACAACAGAGAAACTGGAAGAAAAATGTGAAAGACACTTTGTTTTCTTGATTTTAAGCACACAAACACCACTACGACAACGCTAACTTTCGAGTCATCGGTGCACGTTAGCAGACGCCTGCTAATGAAGCGATGACGCTGCGGTTAGATCCTTAAATACAGTCAGATTTATGTCTGTTGTCGCTTCAATTCAACGTATGTTTTAATCACACAGTGTAACATGATGTAAATTAATCATCTAATTGACTTCATGTCATGCAATGTGACTTAAATTAATCCTATAAGGTTGAATCATGTAAATCTGGTATTAGAACCAGGTGTTAGATGCTTTCCAAAAGCGATAAAATATTCCCTTAAATAAATACATAAATATACACATGTCTCATTTAAAGAAAACAGGTTTATTCAGGCAACACAACATCTCTGCCTGTGATGTGGAGGCAGGGAAAGGACTCGTGAATGTATGTTGTCCCCACAGTTGGGATCCTCAGTTCCCATGACCCTCAGACAGATCCTCATACTGTTGGGTTTGAAAGTATCTTTTGTCCCGTTTCTGTGTGGAAAAGGACAGAAAAGGAATCAGACCTGCAGAAAGTAAATGGAACGGCATTTATGTACACATACATCAGCCTGAAATGAAGGACTAACCACAGTTTAAACACGGAGCAGACAAGCTGGAAGGCTGTTCTGCTCCTCACTGGTGATTAAAACCCTCCACACAGAGGGGTTTTGGTGGGGTGGCCCCCTTGGACTGTCAGGCCTCATCGAACACACGATTACCACCTCCTCACTGAATGAATGACACATTACATGTGCACAGATGTGGCATGAGCGTCGGGATGGACTTTAAGAGCAGCCCTCCCTGGAGGGGGGGAGGGTCACAGTGAGCCACAGATGGGTCATCAGATCTCCGCTCACCAGGTCCTCCACACCTGCCGGACACCTTCCAATACCAGAGATGTATTCATCACCCATCATCCCTGCGCACTTGATTAAAGATCAGGCGTCCGTGACTGCTACGGTGACATCTCCCTCTCTGCCCAGACATGAGCTGAGGATGCCCCCTCCCCCTCCCCCACATGGTCATGTGACGCAGGTTATTAATGGCCGCGGTCTCTCCACCACTTGACATGTTGCTCCAGCTGTCAGTCTGCTGCTGCAGCCGTATGAGTCTCCGGCTGGGAGACTGCCGGTGGCGGGCCGACCCATCCGTCACTGTCAGCGGCTGGCCGGTGATGAATGGTTCGGGGATTCACGGTGAGGATGGAAGGGAGAGGTGTGAGCAGGGCGTGTGCTCGGTGTGCACTCACGGCGAGGAGGCCTAATGATGAATTGAGCAGGAATCCAGATTGTGGACATGAGGATCTTCGGGGGTTAATGTGCGAGCTGCGGTAGCTGACATTCAGAGGTTCACGCATTTGAAACATCTCCAGGGAGGCTTGTCCTCTAATAAACCACCAATTTATTTCATACAGATTACATGAAGGTGCTGAGTGGAGGAACCCCAGGACTTGGATCGTCAGGTATAGAAACGTCCTTCGTCATAGCCAGATGATGTTGAATTTAATCCGCTCGTTAAAAGTGTTAAAAGATAACCTCTATGACCCGTCCACATCAGGGTAACGATGAACCGTCGCCTCCACACAAACGTATCCTCCAGTGCTGCGATGATGAGCCACATCATCTCTGTTGTATTATAGTCATAAAACGTTTAAAAATACAGAACCAAGACTGATCTTTAGTATTTTGTTTTGGTTTATATTTATCTTTAGTCTTCTCATTTATGACCCTCACAATGTGCAGTAATTTTTATCTTTACTTTTTTAACCTTCACACTTGTAGATTATGTACATAAATATATATTGTGCCTATTCTTAATAGCATTTTGTGCCTATCTTTGCATATATTTAAGTCCTACTTTTTCATCTGTACTGCTGTAACAAGGAAATTTCCAACAAGTAGGATTAATAAAGTCTTATCTTATCTTATCTTGTTACACCTCTGGCTAACAGATGCGTCGGCCACACGCTTTTCTTAGAAAATAAACACCAATCATGCAGAAATTGTTATCACTGTGCTTTTTCCAAATTACACTAAATTAACATAAACTGTCTTTTATTTTGAACAATAATGATAAAGTGTGCAAAGAAACTGAATCTTAATTTAACTGAACATCTTTTCAAGATAACATCAAAGTGAAATCTGCAAGAGAATTTTTTTTAAAAACTTATATCTTTATGAATTCAAATTCAGCACCTTTTATATCGTGTTCACAGTATATGATGTTTGCAGTCTTGTAAGATTACCGAGTATATTTCAGGCTCTAAAACGCTGCCTCATTGGGTCATTTCAGCTGCATTCTTATTGGTTGGTTCTATAGACGTCATATCATCATGTCTGTGCTGGTTAAAACACAGAGGAGTTGTTCTCGTTATACCAGGAACTAATGAGGGAGGGGCTTATATGTATGCTGTATTTAGTATGAAAGACATGTATTCATGTGTATGAAGGGAAGCAGGAGTCCTGCATGTCCCATGTCCAGGGTGTATGAAGGACGTACAGGCAGAAAGAACTAAAGGAAGAGAGCGTTAAAGAAGACTGTTAACTGGAGATAAAGAAGAAAGAACCTGGAAGGTTCAACTGGAGGTGAAAGTGTAGCATAGTCACAAAATTGTCCTCTGGATGTCCAGATACAAGGCGAGACGCAGGAGTGGACAGAGAAGGTGAAACTCTTTAGTTATGATGGTTTAGAATTGTGCATCTACACAGTTAGATTAATAAAAAAGAGAGAATAAAGGAGGTATGAGGCCCTATAAAAGAGGGACCACAAGTTTGTGCTCCAGACTCGACTCGAGCTGTTGATGCCTGGATTTCCATCTCTGTATTTATAAATATATTTTTATTTGTCCAAAGTTGAGCGTTTCTGACTCAGTCTTAAGATCTTATTTATTTATTTTTTACAAAGGTTTTGGAAGTATTTGTGATGACAATTTTTGAGACTGAATCTAAAAACTTCCAAGGTGGACTACGAGCGGCAGCAACCGTGAAGACTGAAGGTCTCCGCCCCTTCAACTCAATGCTTATAATCATGTCTTTAAAAGAAGAAGTGTTGTGGTCAGCGTCCACGGCAGTTAGAGGTTGTGTTCAGTTGAGCCGTTAAAGAAAAACTCTGTCACTGGATGACTGGACTTTCATCTTTACTTCCTTTGTTGGATAAACTGCTGAGCTTTCAGCCGTGGTTTTAGATTGTGAGCCGACCCTTGGGACCGCCCAGAGGAGCAGTGAGGTGGTGAAACTGTAAAACTGTTTGTTATATACTCTGTTGTAATGTAGAATAAATGAGATGTGTTGATCTCCCTCTGCAGACAGTACGATGAAAAACCAAAGTTAATACCGCAACTTTATTTAAAACGCGTTCACTTAATTCATTTCAGTTCAACTGGTCTAGTGTCCATTTACAATAAAGTTGTCTCCCCTCCTGGGAAGAAACCTTGAGCAGGATCTGACTCAATTATAGGAGGGACCCTCCTGCTGACAGCCAGCTGGGAAACAAAGGAAGACATGAGGAGGGAGACAGGACAGAGAGGATGAAGGACAGAGAGGAGAGGGACAAAATATATGCAACCATGGACGAAAGTATTGGCATCCCTGAAATGTTTACAGAAAATACACGATTTCTCCCAGAAATTGTTGCAGTTACAGGTGTTTTTGGTATAAATGTGTTTATTTCCTTCACGTGCACTGGGAAAACACAAAAAAGCAGAAGAAAAAAGCCAAAATTAACATGATTTTACAAAAAAAAATCAAAAAGAGGCCAGACAAAATTGTTGGCACCCTCAACTTAATATTTGGTTGCATCCCCTTTGGAATTAATAACTGAAAAACAAAAAAAGGTAAAAAAAAAAACCATTTATTTTGCACGGATCTAACTGTGCAGAGACCTTTTTTCTTAGAATTAATAACTGAAACCAGTCGCTTCCTATAACCATCAACGAGCTTCTCGCACGTCTGGATCACTCCTCATTTTTAAGCTGCTCCAGGTCTCTCACATTTGAAGGGTCCCTTCTTCAACAGTAATTTTGAGATCCCTCCATAGGTGTTCAGTGGGATTCAGATCCCCTGATGTTTTGGCTCTTTGTCCTGCTGGAGCACCAGTGACCTCTGACACGGACCCAGCTTTCTCACACTCGGCCCTACGTTGTGGCCCAAAGTCTCTTGACAGTCACCAGATTTCATGGTTGTTTGCACACAGTCAAGGCTCCCAGTGCCAGAGTCATCAAAACACCCCAAAACGTCTTTGAACCACCACCATGTTGGACTTGTAGATGCTCTTTTCTCTGTAGGCCTCATTGTGTTTACAGTAAACAGTTGAATAACGTGCTTTTCCAAAAAGCTCTACAAAATGTTCTCCATGAAGGATTGAGGCTTCCTCACGTACATTTTGTCTGTTTTTTCTGCGTCTCCTCAGACTCCTGCCAGAGCTCTTCAGATGACCACATATGTGTCCGAGCTGATACCTTTGAGTCTGCAGGACAGCCTGAAGTTGTGTGGAAGTTGTCTGAAGATGTTTATACACCATTCAGACTGTCCTGCGTTGCATTCGTTCATCAGTTTTTGTCTTCCGTCCATGTCCAGGGAGATTTTCCACAGTTCCATGGGTTATAAACTTCTTGATTATATTACGTACAGTGGACAATGAACTTCAAGGTCTCTGGAGGTAGTCTTGTAACCTTGAGATTGTCCATTTTGTCCTCAGACATATATACTTTATACTTTCTAACCGGCTTCAGGTGTGATTTTTATATTACCAGCCAGTTTTAAGAGGGTGCCAACAATTATGTCCAGTCCATTTTTTGAGTTTTGTGTAAAATTATGTCAATTTTGGCTTTTTTTCCTCTGCTTTTTTGTGTTTTTCTAATGCACACAAAGGAAATAAACATATGTACACCAAAAACATCTGTAAGTGCATTTTCTGGGGACATGACTGCAACATGTGGTACAAAAGTACACAAATATAAAAATATGCAAATATGGTGGTTGCAGACCTGAAATGCAAAAATCAATGTACATTAACAAAAATTAAAAAAAGGTCGTCCACAAAGAATTTTAAGGATCTTGAGCTGAAATCATAAATAAATGTCAGTAAAGCTGTGAGACTTTATTTTTATCATCATGGTTTCTTCCTGGTGGTTAGCTTTGACTCTGCAGCATGAACGCTTGTGTCACCTGTTAGCGGCTTCCTCAGACCAGCTTCATATATCACATGTCAGCCCCCCTCCACCCCCCCTCCACCCACTCCCTCCATCTCCTTCACTCACACAAACACAGAGGAGCCCCCGATAATGTAATTGTATCACTAATTATGCATTTAATTCAGTTATAAGGAGCTAACAGCTCCCTCAGTGGCAGCTCTCGCTGCTAAAAGGCAATTCATCCCTGAGATTGAGAAATCTAATTAAGAAGAAACGCTTTGCAGAGAAATCCTTTCTGAGGATAATCCTGTTTGCTGGCATTAACATCCCAGCTGCGGCTGAATGTTGGTTTGCCCATTAAGAGAGTGTGTGTGTGTGTGTGTGTGTGTGTGTGTAGGATTCTCCCGCTGATTGTAAATGATTTTTAAATGCCCTTTAGTGTCTAAATGATATTCCCACGTGAAAACAGAAATATTGATATTTATTTCACAACAACAGCAGCAATTACAGTCATGCATACATTAGTATTTATGTGTAAAACCATAAAGTAAACTGATCTGAGAGGGACTTACTATGAGACAAAGCATCAATATGTAACTTTTTAAAACATAAATGAAGCCATTTTTTTGGCTCAGGTGTTTGTGGAAAGTTGTTTCAATGATTTTTTTTGGACTTTAAAATTCTTTTGAGTTCTGAACTTCGATTGTTTGTTTGGTTTTTCAGCCATTAACAAGACAAGACATTGATTTACAAGAAAAGGTTTTATAGGAAAATTTATGACAAAGTTGTGATATTTTACCAAACTTTACAAAATAATTTTACCAAAAAAAGTTATTTTTGGGCACAAAGTTGTGGTTCAAAATAAAATTAAAAAAAAAAAAAAAACCTTTGTGAAAGTCAATGTTTTACAACAAAAAGTTTTAGTATTTAGTATGTAAAATGTAAATCTGTGACTTTAGGACAATTTAAATTAAGTCAGAATTTTATGTTGTTTTTTTTTTTATTTACCACCAAAAGTTTGTGATTTTGCAGCATAAATTCTTATAGAAACACAGAGGTCACAATTTTATGCCAACAGCAAAAACAAAACAATACAAACAAACAAACAAACAAAAAAAAATCTTGCAAAATTCAATATTCAATTTTACTTTAAACTTGTGTTTCCTTAAAAAAGAAAGTTTAAAAAAAAACCTGCAAAGACAAATTCACAAGAGAAGTAAAATTTAACAGATAAAAACTGAATTTCTGTCACAGAATTAATGTCTCATATTCACAAACACACTCGTCCTCACAAAGATGGACTTATACACATGTTTACACAGAAGCATGCGGCCGTGCACGCGTGCAAATGCATAAGCATTTGCGCACGTGCACGCATTTGCATGTGTGCACGGCCGCGTGAGTGTGCAGACATGCTTCCAGCCTGTTTAGGTCAGATGCTTTTTCAAGGATGTTGACTCAAGTACTTAAAGGGTTAATCCTGCTGCTGGAAGGCCAGAACAATTAATACCATGTAAATGTGATCAATACTGTTTGATATTAATGAGATTTTTAACTTTAAACCTCCAGACTGAACACGTTTGACCCACTAGAACCAGACACAGCGCACGTGTCACGTAAGTGCGTTAAATAAATAAATGTGAATAACTGTGGAGCTTCCAGCTGTCATCAGGGGAGGGGCGGGGCTTCAAGAGGCTAAACAGGTCTCTGAATAGCAAATAAAAACATTCATGACATCAATTCAAACAGAAACAAACTAAACAAATCAGAAAGTGAAGAATTAAAGCTCATATAGGAAACGTATCGTTTCAGACGTTGAGGTGCTGGGATGCTGTAGCATCTTTGTAACGTCCATAAACATCAGAGGAGACCAGCTGATGGAGTTTTAGGAGCGTCAGGATGTAGCAAGTGATGCTGCAGTGCAGATGATGCTCTGAAGACGTCGCATCGTTACCATGACTACAGAGATCAGAGCGTACACTTCTTCAAGACAGGACCGACTGGTGAACGATATCAGGTGTGGGCGGTGAACCTTCAGGTGAACCAGTCGTCTCTCTGCCCATCACAGCTGGAGCTAGCTCATCCACAGTGGGTTGCCACGCCCAAACCGTCATCAAGAAACTCAACAGCATCAACTGAGCCTCATCAGGGGTTTCAGTGGACTCTTCCACAGCGAAGGAAATGCACCGATGCACCTTTTATTCCACCATCAGCCAGTATTCCAGAACATCTGGATGCTGTGGAATTTGCTTAATTTTAGCTGTCATTTCCTCTTTTAGTTTGCCTTCAAACATGATGTCCATCACTTCAGTCATACAATATTTTATTGTTTCTGTATCAGAAAATGGCCTCTTGTGTTTGTCCAAGATCAACGCCACTTTCAGCATTCTGTTGCTTATTGTTTCTATGTCGTAGATGTTACAAGACTCCTGCTCGCACCTTCAAACCACAATTTCAGTGCATTTATTTTTGTTGTTCTTACCTCTGAAAATTGCCATGCTTGGTCTCCATCACAGGCATGGTGTCCTGGCTAATCAAGCATGAGACTTGTTGTGGTTGGAGGGAGACTGAAGGCAAATCTTTGAATTTTCACCGTCCACTTTTCTTTTAGCAGCGAACTCATCCAATAGGCTCCTTCTGCAGGTGACGTATCAAGAAGCAAATTGCTCCATAAGTGGGGGGGAAACATATGTCGCTCGCGCTGCAGCCGCTGGCGCATCGGTGGCATGGAGATGACTGCCCACGCTCACGTTACACAGCTCGGCGGCCACAAACGGGCCAACTGCGGGCCACTGATCTAGTACGTTATAACATATTTATAACCAGGCGTAGACGTTTCATTTCATTTCCTGTCAAATGTTAGCGCCTGATGCCTTTTATCCCTTAGCTCTTTTTACTTTTTTGGCAGTTAAAAATAATAAAAGTGGTGTGTCACCCGCCACCTAAAAGGAAACGATGCCGATTCTGCATGAAAACCAAACCAGAACCAGGCACCAAAAATGTGATGCACATATGTGATAAACTGTAATGTGACACTGACTGTTTTCTGCTTTTGATTTTATGATAAACTTGTGCGCCCACAGTGACTGTTATTTGTCTAAAGAAATTATCAATAGTTTTGGGAACATTTAATAAATGTACTATCATCAGTATAATATCAGTCAGTTATACCTGGAATGTTGGACATTTACGCATATACAAGTCAGTGGATATCCTTTTTTTTAATATAGTGCAATATCATCTAAAGGAGGTTATCAAATTAATAATAAAATTACTATGAGATGTATTGTTTCTCATTTTTTTCATTTTATTTGAAAAATGGGTTATAATTTATGTAAATTAGGTCTATCTTACCCATAAATTGCAAAAATAGTGAAAAATAGATAATGTCTTGGAGAAAAAAACAATTAGTAAACATTTTAGACATTTTGCTTTATAAGCAGTCACAGCAGTCCAGGGACCTTATTTATAAAACTTTGCGTAGGATCTATACTAAAAGTGTGCGTACGCCCGAAAGCTGAAAATGCCGTATGCCAAAAAAAAAAGTCCCGATTTATAAAACTCCGCCTCCTGTCCCGCCTCCTGCCCCGCCCTCTACACGCCCACATTCAACCATAAATGGTCGATGCAAAGCAACTCGTGAATGTCAATACGTATTTAAATGAGTCAGCAGTGGTAACCATGGAGACCACACAACCACGCCCCAAACACATGAAGCGTCTGGAGGAGGACGGATGCTGACGAATGCTGTTCTGGAAGATCAGAGAGAAACAACAGTTGAACTGAAACAATGTAGAACAGTCGTGAGTAAATAGTGTGACGTTACGTCTGATGTCTCAAACGTATTTTAAAAAAACTTAAGTGAACCTTAATGTGTCTTAAACGTCTCCTGACGTCCTCACGGAGTCATGATCCATCCTGAGACCCCAGGTGGTCCTGGTGGGTGGGTCTCTCCAGTACTGGACCCAGTTCAGCACGTAGATCCAGGAGTGGATCTAAGGAGTCTAGATCAGAATGTTAGCCAGTCATCATCCTGGACCAGGAGGTCTTTGTTCTCTGAAAACTCTCCATCCTGACCTTCACAGTCTTCCAGCAGTTCCAGCATCCATGTGAAGCATGGATGCTTGTACATACTGTCTGTACGTCTTAAATGAGAACATATGGACTGTGTGGCTCCACTCAGGAACACGCCTATAACATTACAGGCGTCGCTGTTCGTGATTACGAGGGTCTACAAGTCTGACACGAATGTTCAAATGCACGAGGCTGAACGTGGCTACATTCACCATCTCACCAACGACGCCGCCAGTTTCCGTCTCCAAAATGTTCGTGCGCAGGATTCAGAGTTTGAGTACAGGTGCACGTTCTCAGGTCAGGTTTGTTTTATAAATCACAACCTTTGTGATGCGTAGAAAGTGTGAAACGAAGCACTTTCAGGTCCTGCTTTTTGTGTACGCAACATTTATAAACGAGGACTCTGGACAAACGGAAAGAAAACGGGAGGGATGAAAATAATCAGAAGAAATAAAACTCAACAAAACTGCACAAATAAAACAGACTGTCAGAACAAAACAGAAAGTAAAACTAAAGAAAACTGTGGGTGTGTGTGGGTGAGAAAGTGAGAGAGAGAGAGAGAGAGAGGGAGTTTGGTTACACGATTTAGGAAAAAGTCAGACAAAGAGTTTTTTTCAGACTCAGACGACGCTTCAGGTGACGCAGGTAAGAAACTCTCTTCTTCTATTTAACAAGAAATCTTTTTCATTTCACTAAAAACCTGCTGAAATCCTGAATTTTATTTACCCGCAGCCACACTTTATGTCCTGTTTATATTCTTCCACTTTTACTTTTAATTTTAGATAATTGAAATATATGATCAGTATGAAATCATAAGCTGTTAACTTCCAGTCTGCAAACCACACTTTAGAATAATAATGATAATAACAACATTTTTTTCACGTGTTTTTCATGGATATCTTTCAAACAATTTTCTGTGGCATACCGGCTGAAGAACTGGGCTGGCAACCCTCTGGTTGCCAGTTCAATCCCCGGCTGGTACCAATGATGTGGGTGGGGGGAGTGTCTGAACTAGTGCTTCCCCACGTCCACACCCATGGATGAGGTGCCCCTGAGCAAGGCACCTGAAACCCCCACCTGCTCCTCAGGTGCTGCACTGTGGCAGCCCACCGCTCTGGGTCCAGCAGCCCAGATGGATCAAATGCGGAGAAGGAATTTCCCCACGGGAAATCAATCAATCAAAAACCCAAAAAACCCTGACTTTGAGAATCTTGATCTTGAGAAGGAACAAGAAGAACCAGACTAAGAAAAACAAGACTGACCCGTGTGAAAATGTCATGGTTGTTTCCATTCTTATGAAGGTAGATTTGTGTCTTTATTCAATCAATCAATTTTTTGATTGCTTCAATCGCTGGCGCACCCAGGAAGGCCCCCAAGACAGCTGCAGCATCGCCGGAGAGCAGACGCCCACATCATGAGGCGGCCATCATGCCCAGCATGGTTATTTCTGCCCCACACAGAAAGTCATGATCTGAAGAAGTGTGTACATCAGGGGCCACCGGTGATCTTTGCTGAATTAATGTTTGATTAGAATTTAAAGCATCTGTGGGCCTCCTGGTCAACATTCAACAGTGCACAAAGGGTCACACAATTGCTGTTTCCAACACACACTCTACCAACTGAGCCACATTCACCTAAAAAAAGCAACAGGTATAAAATGTTTACAAATTGTTTTTGTGCCACCTATTTAGTGAACTTGTTTTCAACATATTAATAGTAAATATCTTACACTTATAAAGAGCTTTACACTGCAGACCTTCACCCACTCACACACACTATTATATTAATATAATAGTGATATTAATATAATAGTGATATTAATATCTATTTTCACTGTTTTTGTAATATATGGGTATGATAGGCCTCATTTACATAAATTATACCCTATTTTTTTTTTAGATTAAAATAAAAATGATTAAATCTGAATTACTTTCACTATGACTTTGATTATTTATTTCAACAAGTTCCCAAAACTATTGTCAACTTCTTTAGAAAAATAACAGAGTTACTGTGTGCGTGCGAGCAACTTTATCATAAAATCAAAAGCAGAAAAACAGTCAGTGACAGATTACAAAGCGATGCATTTATCAGATATGTGCAGCACAGTTTTGGCGCCTGGTTCTGGTTTTGTTGTTACTCGTGGAATCTGCATTTCTGTTTTTTGTTTGTATAATTCATAACGGCGGCGCTGAATGAGAAAAGATGACTTGTAGGTCAGTCAGAAGGAAGCAGCTGTTAGGCAGCTGAATTACATCATATCCAGCTTAGCCAATCAGAGTCAGCCCCACCACATCCCATCCAGATGTTTACCAGTGGCTCCCTGAGTACCTATCCTACCACAGGAACAATTTTAGACTCACAAAGGTTCCTGAAAGTCTCTTTTTCAAGAATGTTTCTGGTAATTGAGACACACCAACCATCCAACACTGAAAAAGTACCCAGAATCCCCTCTGGTGATAAAGGCACCTTTTGTTATCAACAACAATTGGGGGAAGAACAGATGAAAACTGTAAAATATGTTTACAAATGTGGAGCTGTTGTTTTGGATTGATGTCCAATGAAGTACAATAGCCTAAAGCTTTGAAGTGTGTGTGTGTGCGTGTGTGTGCGTGAAGGAATGGCTGTGCTATATAAGTGTAAGCCATTACCATTTATAAGCAGTCTCAACATACTGGGCCACTTTGACCAAGGAGGACAAATGAGAAGAAAACATGAAGGGTGGAAGATAAAATAGAAGAAATAAGACAGAAAGGAAATAAACAAATAAAAGAACTATCAAAATAAAACAGGAAGTACAACTAAAGGAAACAGAAAAGGGCAAAGACAAGGAAACCGTAGAATATCTGAAGAAAACCCCAAAAAGCAAAAACGCTAGACCTCAGATAGTGGTTTCAGTCCTGGTCCTGATAGGATTCAGTGTTTCATTTGATAAGCTGATCAAAACATTCTTTTTCATAGACTTGTTATGAATAAATTAAAATAATCACATTATTTTACTTTAAAGCCGCACCACTAAGGTTGTTGTCTTTAGTGCCCTCTCTGGTGGAGGAGTACAGTTTTCTGTTACCGTCGTTGTAAATATTGACGCTTCATGTCCCGCATTCCATTACAAAATAAACTATGAACCAGTGAGCAAACACAGAACGTTAGCCAAGCAGCCTGATATCAACCGAACTCAAATGTACAGGACATAGACGGCAAAATACATATGACTTACTAATCCAATAGCCGCAAAGCTACGACGCTATCCCACTTACAGCCTGGTCTCAGGTCTCAGTTCACACCAGTGGCTTCATTCTGGTCCAGTACTGAATGAAGATCCCGTACTCGTGTACAGGATCTTGAAGACTGTTCTGATTGTGCCGTTTTTATTTCCTTTTCTGATAAAACCCTCTTCTCTTTCTTCATTGCCTTTTCCATGATGTTGTTGTGATCATGTACATTAAATAGCTTCATCGTACAGTTAGCATATGCACATAGTAAACATTGTTGCCATGGTTACCATATTGGATTGTTATGAGCAAATTTTGGCCTGTCTTTCTTTAAAATTTGCGTACAGATATTACAGGTAGTTTGCTTGTCTGTTATAGTTGTGAAAGTGTTTCACGTTTCCAGACACATTAATGACCAAAACAAGGAAGGTTTGTCTGATTTTGGTTTTCTCTCTGGGAGTCTGTCAACTCTGGAGGTCATGTTGAATCCTACAGAATCCTAATATAGTTTAATGCAGGGATCTCAAACTCCAGTCCTACAGGGCTGCAGGATGTTTCACTGCCTCAGACTTGTGCAGACCTGCAAAACTATCTGATGGTTATCTTTTCATTTGAATCAGATGTACTGTGGCAGGGAAACGTCTGAGATTACACAACAACAGCCCTTGGGGAATGTAGTTTGAGATTCCTGGTTTAATGACATGGACTTACAATGTAGCATAATTTGTCCTCTTATAAATCGAACCAGCACTAAAATAATTTTTGAAACTTATTTGGCAAGGGTTTTCTAGTTCCTTTGTGCTGCTTTAATAGTTTGAGGAGTCTTTATTATATACTATATATATTATATATATATACTATATGTTCCACTGGTTTCTCACTGATTCTACATGAACTGGATAACTAGTACTAATGGACCCAGTACCCATAGTCCAAGAACACCCCCAAGCAGGAACTGAAAGGATGAATAGAATGTTTACACCCTCATCTATTAGAATGTCTTTGCTTTTTTTCCAAAGAAAAACAAGAAATGCATCTTTATATTTGTTCTTATTTCGACAGGAAACAGACTGTGCTGTTACTGGACTGTGGAACTCTGAGCTTCAGTTTTCACCATGAGAGCGTAAGTAAATGAGCACAATTAACAAAACAAAATTAAATAGTGAAGTTGAATTCTTACGGTCTCTTGCAGTTGATTTCCCTCATGTTCAGATCCGCTATGTTCCTGTAATATATAGTTTCAAAGTAATATTAGGCAACAATTGGAAATCATGAAATTGTAATTCGATTTCAAAATATGAAGTTTCAGGGGCCTGTGATGTACATTTTACAATCAAAAAACACCAAACGTAATACCATCTCTGATTTTCCTTTATAGTAATATTTCATCTGAGTACAAGGACATCATCTCCAAAAGTGTCCTGATCCATAAAGGACCTCCTGCTGTCTTCCGGTTGAAACCAAAGGTTGAAGAGTTTGGAAATCTGACAACAAAGACCTTCGGTGAAAGAAACGTCAGGAAGATGAATAAAACCATTTTACTTGTTGGAGAAACAGGAGCAGGAAAATCTACTCTG
>JBAMYA010000004.1:238294-252056 GCA_037176975.1 Arrhamphus sclerolepis
TTTGCTCTTCTTCCAACATGAGCTGTAAGCTCATCATCTCATTTTTGTGTTTTCTTGACTTTTTTCTGCTGGACCATTAAAGTGTCTTCATAATACCAGTCGCGGGGACCTGATCCCTGCATCCAGATGCCATAACAGTGTCATCCAACTTGGATATTTCTTCCAAACGAACACTTTGTGGCATTTTTGTAATAAGCACCTCAGCCACTGCATCCCTTTGATCACCATGCAGAGGCCGTCTTCTTAATTGGTCACAGTGGTGCCATGCTTTTCCACCCTTGAAGGTTGTTGTGTATGAACATAAAAAAAAAGAAAAAGAAACTTCACTTCCCATAATGCCATGCGTTTAGGCAGGGGGTGATATTAAGATAGAGCTCCCGTTTTTCACAGCTTTTTCTGTATTGCAAGGACCCACAGAAAGACTACTGGAATATTATGCAGTAGTAAATAAAGTTGCAGTTTGGATGTTCAGCACTTCCCTGTCCGCCTCCTTCATTGTATGATGCGTGCCCGCTCGGACACAACAGTTACTTATTAATAAAAATGTTTCTCTCTGTTCTTTTTTTATTTCTTATAAAAATTAACTTGTAACTATGTTATTATAAATATTAGATGTTTGGGGAAATTATAAATCATTTTTGGTAATCTGTTGTGCATTAGAGGAAACTAAAGAACTTAAGAAGAACAAGATAGAAATGTTGTTCACGTAAGCGGGGAACCAGTGTATTTTGCATTTATCTTAAATAAATTCTTGAGCTGAAACAGGTCTTCTGTGAATTATTCCATCCCAGCAAAGTTACGTTGAGAAGACAACGAAGTCTGGTCTCTAAACCACATTATTCTAGCAGCAATTCATGAATACAGACAACAGTAGTTGATAATAGTTTTATTTGAGCATTGCTGGTCCACCAAGCTTATTATCATACTCTTCCATTTTTTTAAGTATCTAATGGCACAAGACTGACATAATATTAAAAGATATTCATGTTTGACAAATTTAAAAAGAACCCAGAACATCATTTATCTATGAAGACCTCTGCCCAGATCAGTGTTCATGATTCATGGCCAAAAATAATGCAAAGGCCTCACATTTACCAAAAGACATCTTTTGAGAAAATATTCTGTGGACTTGGACATTTGTCTCCTATTCATGCTGCTATGGACAGCTCTGAAGGTCTTGATCCTTCATGCATTGATAGACTTGCAGATGCTCTACAGAGTTCCTACATTTAACTCTGGATTCTGTTGGTCCTCTGAAAATGAAATTTGTTAAAGTTTGTTCCCTGGTAGAATATAAAAATGTGGAATTTTAACTGAAACTAAAAGTTGTAAAGAAAGCAGCACTGCACCATGTCAAAAGAATCATATTTATCCTGGAAAGATAGTTTGATATTGTATAAAAGAAGCTCTTTGGAAACCTAAGAAAACTTATTTCTCAACATTAATTAGAGAAAAACAGAATAACCACAAGTGTCTTTTCAGCACTGTAGCCAGGCTGACACAGAGTTGCAGTTGATCCATAGTCACGTACTCATCTCATTTAACTGCTGATGACTTTATGAACTTCTTTATTAACAAAATAGTAAATATTAGAGATCAAATTCAAATTCTCCTACCAACAATGGAGATGACATTAGACAGCACAGAGACCTTGGAATCAGCTGGACCTGCCGGTTCTTACTTAGACTGCTTCTTTTATTTCTAAAATTCTTGAGAAGATTGTTTCAATTCAGCTAAATTATCTTTGTAGAAAAAAACATAAATAAGCTTCAATCAGGTTTTAGACCTCATCATAGCACAAAAAGTGCAGAGGTGAAAGTCACTAATGACCTTCTCATTGGCTTCTGACAGATAAATTTATCCCTACCTTTGTTACCTTTAGCCCTCTGAGATCCAAACATTCATTTTTTGGATGAATTTTTTTCACCCTTTTTAACCTGTTTTAAGAAAGCCTCTAATCCAGAAAATCATTATCTTTACCAAAAAAAAAAAATGAGGAAATTCAGGGAACATTGCAAAATTACAGTGTCTTAGTGGTTACAAATATCACCACTTCAGTTTTAACAAAGGCCAATTATGCAGGTAATTGTTCACCAATAAATTCAAAACATGTCATTCTGTGAAGCTTGTTTTAGGGTTTTGAACCAGTGAAGCTGCCTGTGTCGTGTCGTACAAGCCACACCCTCACTGTTACTGCTCACACTCTGGTTCTCAATCGAGCTTTTGCATCATCAGCTGAAAAGTCTGGATCCTGTGCCGTGATTTCTTCATCGCAATCACTGTTCTCGACTATCTCAAAATCACTTGTCTCTCTGGGCTGCTGGGTAGTGGAGTGGTTAATAGTTCGACTCCCAGCAGGTCTCCTCCCCATCTCTCTGCCCTTGTTTGCTCCTTCTCCATGTTCAAAAAAATTATAATTACCATCAAAGTATCATTTTAGGTTTTATTCCCTTTGAACATAGATGGTGCTAAATCCAAGCACACCATTACAAGTATTACAGATTTACAAACAGCTTAAAGTCTACTTTATTAGTACGATAGACCTTTTCAGTAAATGACACGCCCACTATAACTCTCCTGTCACTCAGAGGTTGGAGAGGAACCTATGGCTGCAGGAGAGGAAAACCTGACTGGTGGACCAACACTTCTCAACTTACAGCCGTTAGTTTTCTTTCTAGGCACTAAGGGTTGTATTTAATAAGAATTTCACGCAATAGGCGGGACCACGGTTTACAGGTGATCTACTAAGAGTGACTAATGTTTTAAGGTTTGTACAGAACGGGTAAAGTAACAGCTGACCAGGCGTAAGGATGTGTGATTAAAATATTTATTAACAGAGTTCCAGGAACAGCAGGGCAGGGTCAGAACTGAAGGCAGATGGAACTGGTCAGGATGAGGCAAAGGGTTAGTCCAAAAAACAATCCAGGTTAGCATCAAAAGGTTCTACGTAGAGGTACCGTTGAGGGTGAGAAGAAAACAGGGCCAGAATAAGATCCAGAAAAAACTCAGACAGAGGTACCAAATCAGGGCTGGGCAGAGAAACACAGGTCCAAGGAAACAGGTCTGGTCCAGAACATCAATCACATGAGCAGACTGGAAAGTGGCATCTGCAGGGCGAATACAGCACAATCTGGCAGGGAGTGAAAGCTGAAGTCAATTTTAAAAGAGAACCAGAACAGGTGAGGCTGATGAGGCTGATTAGCTGGCAGGAAGAGCTGCACAGACAGGAAATCCAAATATGGGCAGAGACCAGGTAACAAAGCAGAACCATGATAGACTGTGCAAAGGGAGGCAGGTGCAAACATGTTGGAGATGCCCTCCATAAATGAGAGTTTTGCGTGTTGTTTCTGGCCTGTGCGCCAGTGCTCCACCAGTATAATCAAATCAATGGAAACTATTCTTCAGGATTCCAAAGGTCCACTCCATAATATTCCTTATGCATATATGGGCCCGTTGTATTTTATTTTTCCGGCATATGTGGTTTTCGTATGTTTTTTTGTTTATTTAAAAAACGTGAATGAATATGACACATGCTCTTGTTTCTAAGGTAATAAATTATTTCACAAAAGATTTCTCAAACTGACCACCTACAAGCCAACCATCTCCAATCTCGCAATTTGGAAAATAGAAAACTGTTTCTCAGAATAAAAGAATCAAGCACTGACTCGGGATGTTTTACCACAACACTGGTAAAGATGCCTTTGGCATCACAAACGTGCTGCACATTCAAGTTCCTATCACTCTGAGAAATGCAGCGACTGAGGAAAAAAACTGTTAAAAAAGAAAAAAGAAAAAGTAAATGAAAAAGCCTTTTTTGGTCTCATTGAATGACTGTTGAATGTGTGGAAACCTAATAACATTGGCTACCCAGCGCCACATGACATTTAGGACTTCCAACAGCACATCTGAAAAATGGGATTGGGAGATCCCAGCTGTAACAGCAACTGTACACTGGAATGATGCAGATGCAAAACCAGTGAAAACTTGAAAAACGGTTTGTCATTGCAGGTATTGTGTGACTCCTCCATGTGGCTCCAAATCCATTCTGAGATCCTCCAACAGCTCCATCATGACAATGCTGGATGGGCGATATAATTTAATGATTGTTTGCTCGTTCATCCCAAAAATGTTCACGAGGGTGAATAATGCGTTCTCTGTGTCACCTTGCTAACAGTGAACTTGTTAACTGCTAATTGTTGTTAAGGCCAGAGAAAAACGTATCCTTTGTTGAGATAGGGTGTGTATGTCTACCTAAACATGCAGATGAGGTGGACATCTGAGACATTACTCGTGCTGAGGGAACCAAATGAGCTTAAAAAAAAAAGAAAAAAAAACATGTGCCACATCAGTTCTTAGGCAAGTACAAGTAGGAATGTTTTCCACACACCAACACCATATTCAATAAACATAAACTAAGCTAATCATAATAACAGAGCAGTCTACAGTATTTAAACCCCATGTGGTTAAGTTAATTTTGGATAAGTAGAACAAATCTGATCAATGGGTTCTATTATCATCAGGATGCTGTGACAGTCAGGTCCAAATTAATGGCACCTGTATGTATACACACCATACGAACACTACAAGAGAATTTAGCATTATAGAATTCAAGATAAAAGAATCTGCAGACCTTGAGCGTTGCTTGGAAACCATGCCACCTGGGAGGAAAAATAACGGCATCCGCTGGATGCGTCTCTGAAATGTCCCATTGCGAGTGTCCACAGTAAACACAACAAACACAGACAGAACTGAAGTGATATTTACCATTTAGCAGCCATGGTTGAAGTAAAGGTGATATGGGGGTGGCATGAGGTAATGCAGCACACATATAACTATTAGAAATTCATTAAAAATTAAATGATCAAGAAATTAATAATTCGTCAGAATTAGTTAACTGTCTCTGAGTCTGTACAACAGTCTGAAACCACAAATGATCAGTTACATCATGAATAATCAATAACATATCTTCTGGAAAGTCCATGTTGAGTAGAAGCAGCTGAAGAACCGATTAGTGGGTCGCCAGGACTCCATCCTAAGATGAAGCAGGCGAAGCAGATCATGGAGATGATGCTGATGAGAGCAATAACGCAGCACCTGCACTTACTCCATGGTAGGCATTTCCACTCCATGTGGATCAGGAAAAAAAATATGGTCTTCTCTGTATGGACCGTATTGTGATGCTCAGGACAGGTGTAAGTGTGCTGTCCATGAGACCAACAGACCATAGATTTTGCCTCTCAGGGCTTCTAACGCGGTTTGGCGTACTGTAATGAGTCGCCAGCAGACTCTGGAACCTTCTTACAGTGGCTTCGGTGGATCCAAGAAGTGCAGTCCACGAGTTGTTAGCAGAACCTGAAATGGGCCCTGCCACCTTTTGGACCAATCACCACCCAGTCCCCTGGTCATGCATGGGTCCTGAAACCAGGTCAGGGAAAACTGCTTTATCAGCATTGTTAGTGGCACAAATTACCCAAGCCTGAAAGGATAAACTGAAAACTCCTTTTTCAGACCATCAACCATGCCTCCCTTTGACACATGATCCAAACCATGTGTCAACTTCACAAAGCAAAGAAAGAAGAGTTTTGGTAAACAGGGTTTGTCACCAAATCCCAACCAGATTCCATCTAGTACCTCTCTTGAAGAAGTCAAGAGAACTAGATGACCCAGCTAAGAGCTGAGAACCTGAGAACCTCATCATCACACTGGACAAAAGTCTAATTATGTAAGAAGCAGAGACAAGAAAGAGAAGTTTATACAGTCTTCACTATACTTTATCTAACAACCAAGGTCTCAGGGGAAGCTCCTGGGTTTGTGATCACCATATGTCTGTGTGCCACCTATCATTATTGTGACGTACAATAATGTAAAGATAAACAAGCATAAATGTCCAGGGGAACGCTCAGGAAGTGTGTTTGACCTCCTTTCATAAATATGTTGTGGTTGGAGGGTCTGACTGAAGATGCTCAGTGGACAACAGAACTCCCCCCAGGAGCCTAGGCCTATAGCAGCAAAACTAGAAGGTGGTCTAAGAGACTCCCCCCAGGAGCCTAGGCCTATAGCAGCAAAACTAGAAGGTGGTCTAAGAGACTACAGAGTTAAAGGCTTTATCAAAAAGGAAGGTCTTCAGTCAATTGTAGAGACGAAGTCTGCCTCCTGGACTAAGGTTTGGAGCTGATAGATTCCATGAGGAGCCTAACAGCTGAAGGCTCTTCCACCCTTTCTAGACCTACAGACTCTTGGAACAGCAAGTAAACCTTATTTGCAGTAAGGTTGCAAAATATATATTCTCTTTAGTTTGAAGGATATGATGTTCAAAAAGAATTTCAAACTTCTTTTCTTGCTCCTGAGGGGACGGTGGTGTTTTTTTCAGGGTCACATTAAAAAAAATTAATAAAATATTGTTTTGCAATAAAATAAGTCTACATTTTTTTTTATAAATGTGTGATTTCTTTTAGTAGAAAAGTCTCTATTTTATGAAAAATGCTACATAGTTTTAATTTTATGACAAAAACTGCCTTTTTAAGAAGTATAGATGTGATTTTGCAAAATAATCTTTTTTTAAATAAAGTATTTGTTTTATATTTACCATTTGCCACAGTTCTGAATTTTGTACAAAAGCCTAAATCTTATGATAAAACCTTGGTGAAAGATGAGATTTTATGATGAACATTCACATTTTCAATGTGGCTGGATGACAAAACAAAGAATAACCAGTCCTTCAACGGTAACCATGGTGATGATGTGGCCCAGAATGAAATAGTTTTTAATTAGTTTAAAATAACTATGAAAAAAATATCTGAGTAATTCTGTTCAGGATGACATCATGCAGAGAAAACATCCCTAAAAAAGACGTCTTTTCATTCAGAAAACGACTCAATCGAAGATTCGATTGTCCAAATAGTTGCGGATTAATTTTCTGTGACTAATGGCGGCGGCTCTAATTGATGTGTGTGATGCAGTCGGTGTGTTGTGGAGGCCGACCCCCCCACTTGGCCCCCGGTTCATCCTCTCCATCTCTGTCAGAGCAGAATCACAGCAGCCTCTGCTTCTTTTCATTTACTGTGTGAATGATTACACAGCTCATTGGCTGCCTTTGTCTGGCTGATGGATTTAATTAAGTTGGGATTAATCACAGCAGGTGATATTTCATGTTTGGGATGAGGGAGCAGGGGAGTGGCCGCTGATGGAGGGACCGCACGCTCGCGGGATGTTCTTAGATTAATGCACCTTCCTGACAGAGGTTGAAAAATAAATTTCACCCGTTTCGCCTCCTGGCCCCTCGTTTGCGCTCTTCATTTTTTCCACATCACGGCCCGCCGCTCGCCCCTCCCACTCTGATGAGTTATTTCAGACGTTCCAGCTGTAAAATGTTTCATCTCAGATCCGTCAGCGGCGGCGGGGAGCAAGCGCCGCTCATGCAAACGTCCATAAATCAGATGAAAGGCTCCTGAGAACCAGATCTGTCCCATAACCTTCATGTTCAGCATCAGCTACGACAGCCATCAGTCTCCATGGATACAGAACAAACATGACGCAGAGAGACGATAAAACGCCACTTTCCATGCAAATTCACCATCCAGGTGAAGGTGTGGAAATAAAGTCATTCACATTTGTTCGTGCGGTGCTGAGGGGCAGTTATCTGCAGAAGCAAACACAGTCGAGGACAAAAGTCCGATTTGTGCTCGTTGTTCTCGTGGTTCTATATAAATATGTGGCGGTCGGAGGGTCGGACTGCAGGTCGGCCTCACCAACAGGAATCCCACAGTGGCGTCCAGTCGTCAGGTGCAGGTGAACGCCAGGATGGTCAGAAGATGCAAGGTTTGGGAGATGAGGGGGAGCGCAACATCACCACGACATCAGCTGAAAAAGGAGAAGAGAGAAGAGCGAGACTATGGAAGATAGACAACGTTGATCCTATGAAATGATTCAGTTGTGTGAAGTAAATGTTCAGAGAAGAGCTTTATTGTTCCATTTTATCTTTCTGTTCAATAAGAGGAAGGTCTTCTGCTGTCGCCAAAAATAGAAACATATGCGCTTTTCAGGAAGAACTGCTCCCGAAATCACAACAGCAGGTCAAAAAGACGAGTTGGTGCCTCACTTATCTTGTCTTCAGTCCACTGCTCTCCACGTCCCTCAGCTCCATATAGTCACATGTCCATAAACTGTCTTTTGCTTTCTTTAAGTCCATTAGCACATAGTCACATAAAAATGTCCTTTTTAGTGAAGTGCTGTTTTTAGTTGACTCATGCCATAATAATTAATATCACCTCAACTAAAGTGTCTATTACAATACAACAATCTCAGATTGATCCAGATCACAACCCCTCGAGTTCAAGAAACAATGGCAAGTAAAAAAAACTCCCCTTCATGTCAGGTTCACACTGTTCAACTTTTACAGTTGTATCAGAATAAATCAAGTCACTTCAACGATGTGAAATCAGTAGATAATTAATTTAGAGCATGTTCCACTGTGTGATTAAACATACGTTAAATCAGGGCTACGACAGAAATAAATCTCAGTGTATTTCAGGATCTAAACAGAGCATCATCATATGTATATATATATTTAAGATCCTCCCATTGGATACTTACTGCATGGATGATTAAAGGTATTTAACTCTAACTGACTCTCATTTCTTTATCAACCATGTCAGAATCACCCTGTGGTTGTAGAAAAGATGTCCGGTCCACCAGGACCTGACCTCTGGTCTAGATCCACCACCAGGGCCTGTTTCAGAAGGGTCAGATTATTTACCCTGGTCCTCACCAGACTAGTAATTCCATTCCATTTCATTTCACTTCAACACATAGTCTGGGAGCGCTAAGCTCTTTTCGGTTTACTCCAAAACAACAAATACTGACCAATCAACGAACAGAAGGACAAGGCCTGATGCAGCCACTGCGCCCAGTTAGAAATAGATCACTTTATGGCAGTAGATATGGATTTATGGGAAGCCACAACAAGATGAGTGCATCTCTGCAAAGAAATAAACATTGTGACTTTGCAGACGTTTATTGGAACAAGCATGATTATGTGCCATAATCAAAGCTAAAGACGACCTAACACAACATTAGAGTGTGACTTTTCTTCTGGATGGGCAGTGTAAATGGTCACCAGTCTGGTCACAGTCTGGCTGTGGAAACATCCTATTCTGAGTGTTCATTGGGTTGAGGTCAGGACTGATTCTGCAGGTGGTCTCTGGGGGGTCAGCGTTGTCATCCTGGAGGACAGAGTTGGAGACATGGTCCTGAACTGGTTGCAGAATCTCATCTGGATATCTCTGCACTGAGCCTGACCAGCCATCAGTTTCTTCTGTTAGAAAAGATTTGACAAATCTTTCATTGGTGATGCTGTGGACTAAGATTTATTACAGAGAAGCTTTGCTCCTACAATAAACAATCTACCAAACACTGCCTTCTTTTGTTTTTGTGCTTAGTTGTTTTAAATAAACAGGAGGAACACTAACCTGGGTTTTCTTTAGCCGGAGCAGCTCTGACTTATTTACTGTTAATCGACTGTGAAGCGCTGCACAACTGAGCTGCTAAATAATGCTTTTTCTGATCTGGATGAGCAGAGCTGCTCAGGGATTTCTGCAGAATGTGCACGACGCGTGCTGCAGATCTTATCAGGACCTGATCACATTGATCGGTCCTCAGGGCCTTGAGGGGCCCTGGTGGTTTCAGCCATTCAGTCTCAACAGCATCAGCAGCGTTGGGGGGGTGAGGGGGCGTGCACGCTTCTGATTGTTATCTGCAGAAAAAGCTTTGAATATGATTATCTGAGCTGGGCCCCCGCCATCATTAACATTGTAATGGGGCATCTGTCAGTGTTGTGACCTGCTGCTCAGGGCCCTCAGGAGGGCCCACGTTGGCCTCCCCGAGCCCGAACCACTTCATTAATTAACCTGAGCCTCAGGTCGCCACCGCCCCCCCGCAACACTTCACCTGCAGAAGTCATCACCTCCCTGTGTGGAGGTGCAGCGCCGTCACCTGCTTTACATCTTTACATGGCCCCTCACTGCTGGGGGGCCGACCTTTTTCACATCAGCGTCGGTGCCAAATTAGTCTGCCATGTAAATCAGAGGGAGGACAAAAACGCCGGTCAGGGGACGCTTTCATCAGCAGACGTTTAATTGAAGGAGGTATGTCATAAAAACAGCTCATAATCAGCATCATAATCAGGAATTTATCTGGAGGTTTGGGGGGTGGGAGGGGGGTTGACTCTGAGGCTCCTCACAAATGAAATATTGTGTCAGTTGATTATAAACCCGTAGAAATAATGTCTGAATGAGAAATGATCATTGAATCATTGCTGCCTCTTTGTTGGAGTCCAAATGAGCTGTTTTTCTCAGACCATCTGTTGGAGCAGGCGGCCTGTGAGACACCATCATCATCATCATCATCATCACCATCATCGTGACTGCTGAACCTCCCACGGGCCTCCTTGGCTCCTCTCAACACGACCATAGCGCCACGTTCTGGTGAACTTGTACTGCTGGCAAAGAGGTTGGCATTAAACCTGCAGCTCATGTCTGCCCTCTGTCCAGAGAGAAGCTTACTTCTGGTTCAGATCCACCACCAGGACCTGCCCTTTGGTCCAGATGCACCACCAAGGCCCGACCTCTGGTCCAGATCCAACATCAGCCCACAACCTCTGGTCCAGATCCACCACCAAGGCCCGACCTCTGGTCCAGATGCACCACCAAGGCCCGACTTCTGGTCCAGATCCAACATCAGCCCACAACCTCTGGTCCAGATCCACAACCAGGACCCAACCTCTGGTCAGATCCAACATCAGGCCATGACTTCTGGTCCAGCTCCACCACCAGGACCCGACCTCTGGTCTAGTTCCACCACCAAGACCAATTCTGTGGTCCAGCTCCACCACCAGGACCTGACCTCTGGTCCAGTTCCAGCGCCAGGACCCGATCTTTGGTCAAATTCCACCACTAGGACCCGACCTCTATTCCAGATCCACCACCAGGACCTCACTTCTGGTTCAGATCCACCGCCAGGACCCAACCTCTGGTCCAGATCCAACATCAGGCTCCACCACCTGTGGAGCTGGACCAGCTGGAGCTGGATCCATGACCTGACAGCAGACGGACAGAAGAGATCAGAGTTTGAAAAGTCTTGGCGCTAATCGAATTTTTCTTCTTTCTCAAAAAAAGTTGGGTGTTTTTTGTTTTATTTTGTTTTCTTTTTTTGAGGCGGGGGGGGGGGGCTGTACAACAACTGGGGTCGCCTCGAATTCAGGTCAATCTTTTAATTCCTCTTTCTTGTTTTTCTTTTTCATTTCTGACTCCATCCTGACGTTTGCAGCATCACATCTAAAATAGAAACATCCAGTCTAGTTCATGATCCCTCACGTTAATCTGCTGGTCCTCTAATCTGAGATCCGTCCAGGCCTGCAGATCATGTTGTCACAATCAGCATCACCACGTCATTAGCAGGTAGCTTATATTTCTCTTTTTGGTATTTTGTATATTAAAGCTTCAGGATTTGCTTCTTAAATGTGTTAAAAGCAGTGCATTCCCTGTGCCCCAACGTACAGTAAAATAACATGTATAAGCTTATTTATCACTAATCTACTAACCAACTGCTGTTGGAGACACGTCACCTGTCAGGTATGAAACCCTCCCTCTGGTTGCAGCAGCGCCTGTTGAAGAGAAATGTGTTTTAAATTTGCATCCAACTTCATAACAAACCATTTTCATCCTCTTGAAAGCTTTAGTGAACAGAATTGATGTCTTTATCTGTGTTAATCACTTCTTTCCAGGGATAACAGCGCAAAATAAAAGACTCTTATCTGGGGCTAGGACCTCAACATGTTCATTAATTATAGAAAACGCAAAACTAAAGGAAAAACTTTTTCTTTTCTTTTTAAATTGTACCTGATGCTCACACTCCAACCCAGTAGGTGGCAGTAATGCATCTGAGCCACGAAGGAGACATTCAGGCTGTGTCTTCTATAACTAAAGGTTTGTTTTCTTCTTTTCTTTCTTTTTTTAAACCTTTTTCAATGTTAGAAATGGCACTTTTTTGTTAATCTGTTGGCGTGTTTACTTTGTCATCAGCAGGTAGCTGCTAACGTGCTAATGCACCGATAACTCTAAAGTTAGCATTGTTGTAGTGGTCTTGGTGTGTTTTGAAAATCAAATAAATAAAGTCAAGATAAAGAAGTGCCTTTCACATTTTTCTTCCCGTTTCTCAGTTGTATCTGGCACTGCTATCGCTAGGATACTGAGCTGATGTTTACGTTATTTAATGATGCGTTCCTATTGGTTGGTCAGCTGACAGAGATCATAGAGGCAGCGACAGGCCGTCACACTCTGAGATGACCACTGCTGATATCTGTTGCAGTCGTCTTTGGTTGCTCATCTTTGTGAGATCCACCACCGTTTCTGAGCAACGATGGGACATTTTTTCCTCCATTTACCGTCTTTAGCCTGAGACGATGAAAGTGTTTAGTCTGAACCCACCATTAGACAAGTAGTACTGGGTTTGGACACCCCTGTTGTAGGTGCTGATGGTGCTGAACTGGACCGAGATGCACCTTCAACCTGACAAAAACTGAAGTGTCCAGGTGAAATGACTGCAGATTTAAAAGACTACAGGTGCTCCTCACCTCCCTGTCAGCGGTGTCAGAGGCGAGGACGAACAGAGGGCGAATGTTCCCAGTGCGCTGTCTTACAGGCGTGCTGGGATGCCGGCTGACGTGCCTCAGGAAGAAACCGCCGCTCAGGTGTCGGTGCGCATCAGGATGTTAGCTGAGAAATGAGTCTGCTGTCGAGTTAAAGGTCAGCGAGGAAACAAGTTTCCTCCAGCGCAGCGACGCTCGTCAGGGATTAATCTGGGGTTCGTTACCACGCATGTGCATGTGAATAATTCTGATGCATTTCTAGATTAATTCTGCACTTTCTCCACACAAGAGAAGCCGATGGAAACGCAGCAACTACGCACCGCCGGCAGAAAAGATGAGAGTCCATGTGTGCATTTATATTACCTCCTTCAGAGCGGCTAAATTATTCATGTCATCCAGAGTCTGGATGTGTTTGCAGCTGCAGGTCAGATCTCCAGCAGCTTCCTCTCATTTTAATAAAGATCTCCTTAACCTGCCGTGCTGACGCGAACATTGTTTTGCTGCCTCCGTCATTGTTTTGCAGAATCTCAAGG
Organism: Arrhamphus sclerolepis; assembly: GCA_037176975.1. Classification (NCBI taxonomy): domain Eukaryota; kingdom Metazoa; phylum Chordata; class Actinopteri; order Beloniformes; family Hemiramphidae; genus Arrhamphus; species Arrhamphus sclerolepis. The sequence continues at coordinate 251,471 of JBAMYA010000004.1, forward strand.
TGATGTGTCACCACGTGCACGTGGAGCTTTTCAATTACTGAACATGATGATGTCAGGTGTCGGAGCGAGATTCTCGCTGTTTATTTGTGGACATTTTCAGTCAGTACAATCACAGTCTTCGTGTGGTCCTGCTGGAGACTTTCATTCAGAAAACTGATCAGCAGCCTGAAAGAGAAAAATAGATACTCATTTAACAACGATTTGTGTTAAAATAACTGAAAAGCTGCTTCACTAATGTTTTAGAACACAAGTCAAACCTGGGCCACATCATCACCATGGTTAAAATTAAAGGGCCACATCATCACCATGGTTACCATTAAAGGGCCACATCATCACCATGGTTGCCATTAAAGAGCCACATCATCACCATGGTTATCATTAAAGGGCCACATCATCACCATGGTTACCATTAAAGAGTCACATCATCACCATGGTTACCGTTAAATCGCCACATTATCACCATGGTTAAAATTAAAGGGCCACATCATCACCATGGTTGCAATTAAGCAGCCACATCATCACCATGGTTACCATTAAAGAGTCACATCATCACCATGGTTACCGTTAAATCGCCACATTATCACCA
>JBAMYA010000004.1:264748-276822 GCA_037176975.1 Arrhamphus sclerolepis
AGCTGCTCTCCACCTCAGTTATTCCACCTTAAAGCAGCTGTTCTCCACCTCAGTTATTCCACTTTTTGATGTCAGAATCAAACGTTTCCTCAGAAATGTTCTAGTTAGAAGTTTGATTATGATCGTCTTTAAACGCTCTCAAACACCAGATAAGATGAAGTGGTGGACCAGTTTCGTCCTGCTTTGAGTTTGACACGTGCTGATGAATAAAGGTTCAAACAAATGAATGAATGACAACTTCACTGATAATAACGTGTGTAATTATTAAACTGGGAGGTAAAGTTTTAAAAAGATACATGATGCACAAAGAAAATATATGGATGAGGAAGAAGAAACGGACTCAGAGGAGGATGATGGAAGGGTGTCAATCAGACATGAAATGATTCTGATTCACAGGCCTTAGGTCAGTTTTTGTCATATTTACAACCAAACCCAGAAGAAGAGCTTCAGTTTGCTCCTGTCAGCTTCTCGTGGAGCATTTTAAAACCGCTCCAACATCCTGACAGCGTAGAAGCAGCTTGTGTGTCCTGCAGAGAGAATCTGCTGCTCTGATCTCTTTGTGGAGTCGTTATTATCGGGATGAGTCAGCTGTAATGCATCACAGTGTAACATCGATGGCCGGCTCGGCCTCAGATCCACTTTGAGCTGTCGCAGAATTAGATCAGCAGGAGAGTGTATGTGACAAGAGCTAATTAAGTCCGATCATGCAGCTAAAGCTGGAGGCAGGGAAGTGGGGGGGGCTAATTGCATTTACTTCATCTTGTAATGTGCGGCATCATAACTGCTAATTCAATTGTACAATCATTCTGCCAGCTCCTGCCCATTAAGCACACATTTAATTGCTTCCATAAAGCTTTTCATATGCAGCACACAGACCTGGGGGGGCAGGACTTCCACCACCCCACCACCGACCAGCATGCAGGTGTCCTACCATCATCACAGAGATGGGGGCATTGGAGTCGCATGGCTGGACCACCCTGGTTCGCGTCCATCATCATTAGATGAGCGTTACGAGCATTTGGAGGAAGCAGCTCAGAGTTTAGCTGGAACACACTTCAGTGTTTCCATGAGAGATGCAGATTCATCAGTGCAACCTGGAGATGGTTTATTTCTCCCTTTGTTTAAAGCTCTGGCTTCCTGACTGGTGTTACAAACAAATAAAATCTTGATTTATTTGGTCTGACCTCAAGGCTATTCTTCCACTTTGTACCAACATACTTGCACGTGAGCTTTATACTGTGCTAACAGAACAGTCCACCCCTGAATGCAGGTTTACTTGCATTTCCAAGAGTCTGTAGTTCTAGAAAGAGTGGAAGAGCTTTCAGCTATCAGGCTCCTCTTTTATGAAATCAACTCCCAACCTCGGCATCACAAACGCGCTGCACATTTAAGTTCCTATCACTCTGAGAAATGCAGCGACTGTAAACAAAAAAGAAAAGCCTTGTTTGGTGTCAGTCAACAACTGCCAAATGCGTGGAAATCTAATCACCTTCCAATCACCAGAGACTTTGGACAGCACATCTGAAAAACGGGATTGGGAGCTCCCAGCTGTAACAGCTACCATACACTGGAATGACCCAGATGTCAAAAAGCATAAACTAGAAAGGAGTTTTATGATTGTGACTCCTTCTCATGGATGGTCCAAATCCCTTCTAAGTTCCTTCAACTTGTCCAAAATGGCAATGCTGGATCAGTGATATCTTTTAAAGATTGTTTCCTTGTTCATTCCAAAAATGTTTACACGAGGGTGAATAATGCGTTCTCTGCATCTCCTTGCTTCATTTGATGTCTCCTTCTTGTGTCAATAACCACAGCCATGCACGCGCAATTATGCATACAGACTGTTCGCACGTCCTTTTGAAATGCTAAATATAGACACAATTTCTATGAGCAAAATTGCGTTCGGGTTTTTCCTTAATATGAGACTTTTTGACTAGATTTAAGAATACTGTAAACCCACGTTCCTAAATCTAGTCAAAATGTCTTATATTAAGGAAAAAGGAAAGAAAATCTGCCAATGGGGTAAGAAGAAAATGCTTGGTTAGAATTCTTAAATGAGATATATGCTTTTAAAACAGGATCATTTGTGTTAAAACAAGTATTTTTTTTTACTTTCTTAGAAATCAGTTGTAGTGCAGTGTAGTAAATCAGTTTGTAGGTTTCTTTGACTGTTCATTTTAATACACACAAACCCTCGGTAAATCTGGCACTTAGTATTTTCACCATGTCTGTCTTATCTCAGTTTCAGACTGTCCCCGATCATTTAAATAGCATTAACACTGTCTGTCTTCTGTAGTCTCTCCCGCTTTTGAGATGCTGTGCCCTACCAGATGTTGTGCCCTACCAGATGTTGTGCCCTACCAGATGTTGTGCCCTACCAGATGTTGTGTCCTACCAGATCGATGTTGGGTCATTCCATGGTAATACTGGGTCCTACCATAGTGTTTTGGGTCTTTCCATGATGATGTTGGTCCTACCATGGTGATGCTGGGTCCTAGCATGGTGATATTGGCCCTACCATGGTGAACCTTGGTCCTACCATGATGATCTTGGTCCTACCATGATGATGTTGGGTCCTAGTCTGACACCAGCACAGTAGTTCAGTGGTTATCTCTGACGTTTCACAGCTAGAAGGTTCAGGTTCAGGTCTTTCAAGTTCTCCGTGTGTCTATGTAGGTTTACCCCTGATATTCTGGTTTCTTACTACCCCGAAAACATGCCGTTTAGGTTTAGGTTAATTGGTAGCACAAAATCTTTCCTAGGCGTCATTCACATAAACTATCGTGTAATTTGATTTATAGGAATAATTCTGCAAATATTGGAATTCAGGAATATTTTGATCCATCAAATATATTAATCATTCTTTCTGATCTCATCTGTTCCTACACATATGTGGGTAAATATCACCATGTCCCTACTTATTTTAGTTTTATAAATTACAATGTTTCATAGTTATACAGTCGTTAAACTTTGGCTTGTTTTTTGGGATGTAATAAAGAAAAAAGGAATAAAACATGTTAGTCAGTATTATGTTGGATGGATGGCACTGTTTTTATGTCGGCCAGTTTCAGTTCAGTCTTATCTATGGGAGCGTTGTTGGAGCCATGGATCTTCTCGATCTTCTTTTCTTGACATTTTGACACCAGTACATTGTTAAAAACAGGCAGTTGAGGGGCTGAATGGTCCTCTAAAGAGGGCGTGATGTGCTTCGCAGGGTTAAATGCTGAGGATGGGGCAGTAGGACATGCTGTGATAAGCAGACATGCTCTGTGAATGAGGGAGGGGAGGGGGGGCAGGTCTGATAACATCCTACTCGTATATAACAGGCAGACAAAGCCCACAGGAGACAGAGCATCAATACCCTCACATGTACACCATCATTACTGTCCTCGCACAAAGCCCGGTGTCAATAGCAGCCGTGTTATGGAGCCGTCTCTCAAATTAAAATCTTGTATCAAACTGCATCTGATGGCAGCAGCTATTTAGTGGCCATATTTTATGGCCGAGCCAATGAAAAGTAATAACTGTTGTATTTAATGTATCTGCTGCTGCCAGCTGCTGGGCAGAGAGGGTCTTAATAGGAGCTGTCCATCACTGTCAGCTCAGCCGCCATCCAACAAGATGCCGGCTGTAATAAACATGAGGGGGAGATAACACCTCTCCCCAACTTCCTGTTTGTAACATTCTCACTGGCTGCTCCCTTTATCACCCTCCTTACACTCCTTTAGTTTATTCAGACATCAATTCTTCTGCAGACGATGTTACAGCAGGAAGTGACGAGAGTTGGCCCTGTCACTCAGAGGAAGCAGGTCAAACAAGCCACAAAACACCAAACATGTGAAGATAATGGCTGTTTTTGAACCTGCATGCTGAACTACTGGCTCATACTGATTTTTCTTGAATGTAGTATGCAGTATGCAAAAGGTTTCAGTATGCAGCTGACCAGAGTACGTCACACAGAGTTTCTCAGAACGCAGTGTAACACTACAGTGGTCACAACAAAACAATAAACTGTCCAGAAATGGTATGACCTTCATAGTGGTATGCTGTTTACTGTACACACTAGTAGTATGGATAGTATGTACTACACAGTTTTATCCTGCATTTAGCAAGAAATGTCCGGGAAACAATTCTGAGCATATACCAGGAATGAAATGTTTTCATATGTATAATACAAACATATTTAAAATAATATTATAGCATTTCCTACTGACACCAGGACAACAACAGACTTCTAATACTGCTGCTTTATTTCAAACCAGCAAAACATAACTCACAGCTCTCCAGCTGCTCGTGCCCCACCCCCAAACACTACCCTCAACATGCCCTCTTTTTTATGCCAATCACCAGCATGCCCGGGTCAGAATCCCCGTGGGCCTTCCATGATTGACAGTACCGGCCCAAAGAAGCCCTCCCAGCTTAAGGCTGGGTCCCTAAATTACTGTTATATAAGAAATGCTGGAATCACTCCTGGTCTTTACTTTATGTCCAAGAAAGGACATTTTCTAAAGGAAATCTGCAACTGCTAGTTGGTCCATCATGGTTCCCACCAGTTCATCTCATGATGTCCATCTCATTTCTGCTTCCAGATTTCATTGATTTTTTTGGATCATCCTGCTGTAGCAGAGTTTTCAGTTGTAAGTAAACTTCTACCTCCACACCTGTGACATCGAATAAAAAAAAGAGATTTTTTATTTTCAAAAACAGTTTTTTAATGTAAATTATAATATGTAAGTTCAACTTTTTGTCCTAAAATTACAGATTTTTGCAATAACAAAGGTTAATATTACAGAAAATCATGAGTTTTTACAAATAATAGCAATTTTTAGTTGTAAAATATATACTTTTTTTTTTTTAATTATTTTATCCCACATTTTTTCCCTTTTGTTGTAAAATATTTTTTTGTGTTTGTGAAATCATGGCTTTTTGGCATAAACCAGCTGCTCCCCACCTCAGTTACAGAATTCCACTTTTTGATGTCAAAACTGAATCAAACAGTTGCACTGAAATTTCAGAAGTGTTCCAGTTATAAGTTTATGATCATCTTTGCACGCTCTCATGAGCCACATAAAATGAAGTGGCAGGCCGGATTTGGCCCACAGGCCTTGGTTTAGAGTATGTTAAACAGAAAAACATGATAGAATTTAGCGTTCAGGAAAACCCATTCGTCAGTTTTAAAACTCAGCTCGGGTGACAGAGCTGGGTGGTTGCAGACTGACCAGGCCAATTAGAGCGGATTGTACGATTTTACAGGAACACATGTAATTGTAACACTCTGTGATTGGTTCATGTCTTTGCTGTATGCTCGTGTATTCACTGTATTCCATTACTTTTAGAAATTCATCCAGATGTTCAGCTTTCTGTTGATTGAGCACTAGTGCCTGTAAATTAATGAATAAATGAGACTAAATTAAATTTTCCTTCAAGCAGAACCCACCCAGGCCGTGTAAGCAGTTTGTTAAGATTTGAAAGCTGCCGGTGATTGCCAGGTGACCACTCCTGCCCATCTGCTGGTGCGAACGGTGAATGTACAACGTTTGTTTGCGGGTAAACTCTGGGTGAACCGTCTGCAGAGCCTCCTCTCCTTGATTAGAGGACAGCAGTGTGGGTAATGAGAGCGCAGCGCTCTGGCTGCAGTTTTAATCTTTATAAAAAGCTTTGCCCGGGTCCCCATTCCCACAGGAGGGAGATTAAATGCTTCTTCACATTAGTAATGTCAGCACAAAATGATTATCTTTTCTGAATAATTTATTCCTCAGCCCCGGGTAATTTTCTTATCTCTCCTTTTTTGCCTCTTTTACTCTGCAGGAGACGGTAAATGGCTGTTAGTCTCCAGAAAACCTATGGATCGCTGTTTCCATCAATCAATTAAAAAACACTTACCTCACACTCAACATGATTTATATCTTGTTAATAGAATTGTCTCACTATATCCCTATATTATTATAGCTTTAATTCCATTAGCTGTTTGCTTAATGCTTTTTTTAAGGCTGACCTCCAGCAGCAGGGAGATGGAGGGAGGATTAGTCCGATATTGGCCAGAATACTGAGCCTCTTTCTGGGAATGCAGGAGGTCAGGGCAGCCGGACGACTCCGGACTCTGACTCCTGATTGGCTGTTGTAATCCCAAAGACCTCATCCTTTCATTATTCCCCATTTACTGCCATGGCATTCAATTAGAGGGCCTCCAGATCGTTGCATGCAGCATTGAGTCCCAACCTTTTAAAAAGAAACGATGTCTGGGCTTGATCTGTGGTCAGTTTGGAAAGTAAATATCAAGTACTTTTGCACTTGTTGTTCCATAAAAGCTACAAGTACTCGCTGGAGCAGCAAATGTGGACTCATCTACGACAAGCAATGGCCCCCAACAAATGTCCACGATAATTCCTGCCTTTGGAGTTTCTCTTTTTTTGAAAACAAAACTACATGTTCATCAGAAAAGTTTTCTTCTCATTTGGAGCAACAAGCTGACACAGACAGACATGGAAAACCACAAAGTTTTAAATGAACAAAAACAAATTAGCTATGTGATCCTCTTTCTGCATGAATTTGCTGTAAAATGTGATTTAAACTTCATCTGACTCCCAATACAAATATAAGATCCTTAAGATACGATTATAAAAACTTGTATCTTTATTGAACCCTTAAACATTCCCAGCAAGAAGGTTCATGATCATTTAACCCCTGCAGGGGTCTTTCTGTGTAGCTTCCACATTCTCCGCAACTAGCGATAGGAGTGGTTGTTTGTCTGTATCTGGGTCCATCTTGTAAAACAGATCTCTGTTAATAATTCGCAGTAAGGTCTACTGGAGATAAATGTGAGGAATTCCTTTGAGATAACAGGTGATTGAACGTCTTTTGATAGCAGCAACTTAAAAAAATGAATTGTCTTTCTCTAAAACCATTCTGGAGTAACTTGTTTAGGAACATTGCTACATCACCGACCAAACAAGCTTCAGCTCCATGAGAGGTCCATCTGGCCTGAGCAGCAAATCATCATGCTTCCACCACTGTACTTCAACACTAACATCATGTCTTGGCGTTGGTAAGTTGTGCTCATCCAAGCGGCAACCATCCCACCTCCAGAATGAAGCCATTTCAAGAAGTAGCTTTTGTTGAAGTTCTTCCACTGACCACTAGGTGCTGGCTCCAAACAGAGCAAATCTCCATTGACCTCCATGTTAAAAGGTCCAACGTTACACCCTGGTACAAAAATCAGTTTTGGTCTCAATAGTTAGATGTTACATCCATGACAATGGGAGTAAATTATTTTGTACCATGTCAGATACATTTATATGAAGCAACAAAGCTGACCGATCAGACACACGGATTCATTTGACATGTTGGACTGAAAGCTAGCCATTAGCTCTGCCACACCTCTCTAAACCACACCTCCAAACTAATTTGATTAATTGGACTCTAGCTGAGCCCTGTGATGGACTGGTGACCTGTCCAGGGTGGACCCCTGCCTTTCGCCCCAAGTGGGCTGGGATAGGCTCCAGCAGACCCCCATGACCATGCACAGGAAATAGTGGGCATAGATGATGGATGGATGGATGGATGGAAACTGCAGCAGGTCTGAGCCATCCAGCAAAAGTTGAGAAATGTACCTCCTCTGCTGTGCTGCAACGAGTAGGTGTGAATACAGCGTTAGAGCCAACTGTTGGGACCACCCCGAGATGCTGCGAGATGGTGAAACTGCTTGCTATATAGATTCTGGGCCAACATGAAATAAATTAGACTTGTGTGTCTCCCTCTGCAGAAATCTGGTCTTGAACCGGGCAGATCAATCAAAAATAAAAAGTTAATTCTGGATTCTGTAAGTAGTTTATGGTGAGTGATGAAGAAACATCGTGACAATCCAGGTCGTATTATTCTGCTACCGTTCAGTGTCAGTTCAGCACACTTGGAACCTAAACTATAGAAGACATCAGTCAACCATCAACCAGGTGGAACGGCCTTTAATGAGAAAACCAAATGGACTCTATTGTAGTGGAATAAAACCATGAGAGAAACACTCAGTGATTCCAGTTTGTTCACATTCACAACTTGATGCCTCATTAAGCTGAATCTTTTTTGCTCAATACATCCGATAAAAAGGCAGATTTCACCACTGATTATGTATTTCAGACACATGGACTGGAGTTCCTGTTGTATAATAGTGAAGCAAATTACATTTCCTCTTCTGACCACTAGGGTCTGGGTCCAAAAGTGAGTCAACCTCAACATTTCAGCAGATATCAAACAAAGCACAAGATTTCAAATCCAGGACAACTGAACGGGAACTGATTTTTATGTCCACCAGGTAAAGTTATATGATGCCACAAATGTTTTTTTTTTTCTATTTTAATGACCATTACTTTGACATTGATGGTGTCAAACAGCTAGCTGCCTCTTTAGCTCAGCACTTTCGGGTGAATAATCGCTCATGGCTGCTCTGATAACCGCACTAAGAGACGGCTGCAGAGGAGTTTTGGTCTTGGAAGAGTTTTGGGGCAAAGCTAAGTGAAGCGGCCTGAAGCAGCTACATCAAATAGATGCTAAGTTTTGCCAAACTTTTTGCCAAAAATGTTTTGATTTTAGGACAAAAATAAAAATTAAGGAAAAAAGTGCAATTGTACATTTTATGTCATCATGTTGCAAAAAGTTTTCCAATAGAAAAATTGCAATTTTAAGTCAAAAAGTCACAATTTTGTGCTTTTTGTCATCGTCATACCAAGTCTTGGTTGTTGGGTTAAAAACAAAAAAGTCTCTTAAAATGAGCTATTTCACAACAAAGAGAGCTTTTATTCCCCCAAAACCTTTTTTCTTAAAGAAACAAAAAACAAACAAACTTGTGATTATCTGAGATTGATATTTATACAAAAGCTTTGGTTTCATGATTAAAAAGTTATGATAAAAATGTTATGATAAAAGTCACACACTGTATTTAAATTTGAAAAAAAAAAAAAAGATCATGTCCAGGAACTACTGGGAAGTGTGACGACATAGCTGCGTTAGAAAATAAAGAATAACCAGCCCTTTAACAGTGACAACGGTGATGATGGAGCCCAGGATGAAATAGAGCTTAACACCTCGGCACTAAAACATAAGCTGACAACAAACTCAGGGATTAACAGGGAACTGGTGGAGATAACCAGAACAAATGGAACCAGTAAAGGTAGTCAGACCTCAAGGAGTTTCACTGAGTCAAAGAAACCAACAACATGAAAGATGCAGTAAAAGGTGACGTTATAGTGGGTTTGTGCAGATGTTTTTATAGCGTAGAAACCAGACATCATGTATGTATAATCTAATGTAGCATTTCCTTTTCATTCTTTGGATCATCTCGTGAGGCCTCACATTTCTCCTGTCAGCTGTTGTTGAAGTTCTCTGGTGTTCTGGGTCAGCAGAACATGTGTTATTGGTGTTTACAGTAGCAAAAATTATTATCTAAACAAAAAAAATCATCCTGAAGAAGAGAAATGGTTTGTTTATGGACTCTTCTCCCTTCAATGCTAAACTAATAATTTAGTCTGTGCCCTTGGTGCAGCTACATGTAAGTTACATTTTAAATATTCATCACATGTGGCCTCATGAACCCATTACTGTGCTCTGTGTTCAATACCCACACACAGGTTGGAGAGGATGAGTTAAAAACCTCCACAAAGTGTCATCAAATAATCAATCATCGGCCCAGCTGTGATTGTGCTCATCTATTACTTAAGTGTGGTGCATAGTATTTCAATATATTAGGAGGGAATGAATAGGGAAGACGCATCGGGCTGGTGTTACAGGACCAGGATGAATTCAGTGCTGTGTGCTAATGAGGATCATATCAGGCAACCTTTGATACCCAACGTCCTCCAGGTCCATATCAAACACCGGGTCCTTCTGCACAAGGTCAGTGTTCCTCAACGTTAAAGACATTTTATAAGAATTCAGGTCTTAAAATTTCATGTTAAAGGACAGGACAGTTTTTATGTTCTGACTTTTTACAAAGACTTTTGTTCTGTTAAATGACCGTTTTCAAAGCCATAAACTAATAAAGTGTTGAATACAGTATGAAGCTCTTGTTGTTAGTAAGTACTATAGTACAATATGTCATGTTTTCATTCCCTCCATTTAAGAATCTTGTGAAGATCTTTCATCGACTGAAGTCAACCCACAGGTCCAATCGCTAATCAATCACGGAGATCCAAGTTAGTTTGATGCGGCCTTGGTAGCTGGTCTCCATCACCAGGTCCTAAATTACCATCACCAGGTCCGGTACAGGATCTTCTACCTTTTTTGTGTGTTCAGCGATCTTACAACAACAGTGAAGAAGCACGAGGTGAGGCTGTAGTTCTCCTGGCTCACCTCACCTCATGGTAGGGGGCAGTCATGAGCCCAGAGACTCTACTCCACAGCTGCAGAGTAAGAGTCAGTAATCGATTAAATGGACAGACTCTCAAAACTGAAGGAAAACAAGGAAGACTCCACAATAAAGTAACAGACATGTTTGTCCAAAAGAATCGGCACATGGACTTAATTTATAAGTTAAGGGTAAGACCATCATAATGTTTTGTTTTGTTTTAATGAAATGTGTGCTACTTGGGCTACAGTTTGTATGTATGAAGAATGCTGATATGAGATATGAAACAACCCGTTAACTGCTGCTGATCAAATGGTAAATAATCTGTATGGTTGATATATTTGTAAATCTGATTCTGATGGAGTCAGTGCCTCACCACACATCACTGCATGGCAACCATGGTAACAGTGTTTACTATGTGGTGCTAGCCAGATGCTAACAATAAGATGAAATCTAACGTACATGATCACTATGAACGTCATTACAGAGGCAGTGAAGAAAAAGGGTTTTATCAGAAGAGGCAAGAAAAAGAAAGCGAGCGATCAGCAAGATCCTGCACACGAGTCCATACTGGACCCACAAAAACTGGCGCGAGTAGTTAGCGTCCTAGCTTTGCTGCTCTTGGATTAGTAAATCATATGTTTTGCCTTCTGTGTCCTGCACATTTGAGTTTGTATTACTTTCTCTGTTTGCTCACTGGTTCATAGTTTATTTTGTAAAAGAAGATGAGAGATGAGACAACAATATTTACGATGGTAACAGACAACTGCTCTTCTCCACCAGAGAAACATGGTGCTGCATCTTACATGGTGCTGCTTTAAGCTAGCCGCACCTGGTGCTTTTGTGGGTCTTAAAACTGACTTTACTGGTCTTGAACCATGGCTCAGTGGCCTAGACTCTGGTCTTGCCAGTCTTTACATGGAGCCTACAACACGTCGGTCTTAATTCAGGATTTCCTGATCGTGATAAAGGACTTGATGACTCGTGATTCCAAACTTTATGGTTGTAACCTACAACTTGCTGATTTTTCTCATCTTAACTCAGGACTTTCTGATTGTGATTCTGTACTTCATCTAATCCTCATCACAACCGTCGCTGTAGTGTTTCAGATCAACTCCGACTGTCCGGGTCATTTTATGGCCTCCTACCCATAAGTACTTGCAGTCGTCCAAACTTGAATAACAAATACATACAAGTCGTTTTTCTGCATGCCTCTCAGACAGGACGCTTCCTGTTCTGGCAATCTTAATAAGGTGGAAGAAGTCAGTTCTAGCTTCTTTTATGTGTGAACTAAAGGACAAATCCGAGTCAAGGTAATTCTAAACAGTCTTTTCCTGAAGCACTCAAGTCCAGAGAAAATGATTTTGGTCTAATCTGTCCAGACATTTACATGAAGACACGTTTGGAGTCTAACTGACTTACTGAGCTCATCTGCACAGATGAAGCAAAGGATCGTCTGCATAGAAATAAAAGTTTCTGTAATGTTGCCTAAAATACTACCTTATTGAAGCATATATAGAGTAAAAAGTATCGGCCCAAGTACTGCACCCTGTGGAACACCGTGACTGTTTCTGGTGTATGACGAAGACAAAGAGGAGTCTGTGTAATTAAGCCTTAAACCAGACTTCATGTCATGTCTTTAATCCCAAAAACATGTTCAAACCTAGGGCAGCACGGTGGCTTAGTGGTCAGCACTGTTGCCTCACAGCAAGAAGGTTCCTGGTTCCAGCCTCCACAGGGG
>JBAMYA010000004.1:276922-287263 GCA_037176975.1 Arrhamphus sclerolepis
GCCCAATGTGAGCTGGGATAGGCTCCAGCAGACCCCCGTGACCCTGCACAGGACATAGCGGGTATAGAAAATGGATGGATGGATGTTCAAACCTCCGTAATACTTGTGTAATACTTGTGTCAACTGTAGCAAATGTGGTGCGAAGAACTAACAGGACAAACGCAAGTCCGCAGTCTGAGGACACGAGGGGACTTTTATTTAACTTCTTGTGTAAAAATCACAGACCATTTTCAATAGCTTCAAGTGAAAATGACACCATTATTAAAAGTAAAATCTATTTATTTCTAACAGTAAAATGTTTTTGAGTTTCGAAAGGGTTTGGGTGAATTTAAGACCTGTCTAAAAAAAACAACAAAACAAAACAGAAAACACCATCAGAGCTTATCAACGTTAGTCAGAGCTCTTTTTTTGGTTCCCTGAAAAAATCCAGCATTTTATTTGTACATGTTTGGAATATTTAACAATCTTCAGAGTGTAACAGAGGACGGTTTCTCAGCCAGACTGGTGACTGATGAATCTCATGAATCTGTCCAGCAGTCCTGGTATTCCAGCGTGGACTCGCTCACTGCTGGTAAAAGTGTGTTTGTGTTAGCGCCGGTTTCTCTGAAGTGGTGGGGGGCCGTCCACCACGCCGGCTGAACACAGGCTCCACACACATGCTCTAAATTTAGCTTCCTGTGAAAACCATCTGTGTTTGGACTTCTGCACATCTTTGAGGACGGGTTCATCTCTCAGTCTCATGAGCCTCTTTAAAGGTTATAATGAATAACAACATGAAACACAGTAAGTACACAACTATTGATTATCACATAAAGCTTTTCAGTAATTGGATCAGCGCGCCCCCGCGGGTAAGAATCCCACTCTGGTGCTGGACTAGGATGCATGAGGGAATAAGCAGCTGAGACCAGGAACTGGAAGGATGAGGTCCCATGCAGGACAGATGAGTCAGAGTTCTGGATTTTTCTCCAAACACCAAAGTAAACGTGAAATCTGCCACATTTCATGTTCAGATCTAACTGAAGTGGACTACAATCACCTTGACCCAGGACTGGATGCTGCTGCTGGTCTTCACAGGCTTGTTGGTCTCCTGGCTCTGAACTGGCTTGTGTTTCTGGTCTTTAGTCTGGACCTGCTGATTTGATCATGAACTTGCTGGAAATGCTGGTCTTGAGTGGACGTACTGGTTTAAACTGGTTTAACATCTTAATATTAGCTTGGGACTGACTCGCTACACTCTAGACATTTAAATGAGGTGGCCTTAACTGGTCTGGTCTGGACTTGGAACGTGGTGAATTCTGCCCGATCATGATTGTAGACTGGAAAGACGGAACGAGAGGACTTGAATCATGACTTGTTGGCCTTGGGTCTGGCCCTGCTGATCACACCCCAGGTCTCACTAGTCTTATTGGTCTTGACTGGAAACTTGACCACATTGATTTGTGACATTGTGGTCTTGACTCAGACTTCACTGAACTTGATTCTGGACTTGCTGGTCCAGACCCTTGACTATGTTTTGTTGGTTTTAATCCTGGATTTTACATCCAGGCTTTGTTAGTCATAATTCTGGTTATCCTGTTCCTGTCTGGGCTCAGCTGGTCTTGAGCCAGACCGTGCTGGTCTTGATGTGAAACGTACAGGTACTGACATGGAACATGCTGGTCTTAAATTTAAACTCTACTCTGGTCTGGCAGGTCTTGATTCTGGAAATGTTGTCTTAATTCAAGACTTACTGATCCTGATTTTGAACCCTCTCATTCTGATTCTGGACTTGGTCTTATTAGTCTTGAGTAGGGACCTTCTGGTCTCGCTATGTAGATTCTGAACAGCCTGATGTGGACTCTGAACTTGGCCGTCATTCTGGTCTTGGCTTGAATCTTGACTTGATCTTGCGTCTTAACTTCATCCTACTGGTCTTGGTTTTTGGACATGAAGGTTTTGATCCTGAACTTTCTGGTCCTGGCTCTGAGTTTCATGTTGTTGGTCTCAGTTCTGGATTTGGTTCTGGTTTTGCCGCTCATCATTGCTGGTCCTCGTTTGTCGGCACAACAAACTTTAATAACTTAAACTGCGTATTTGTTCCATCAACCTGAATGAGGAGAAAAAGTTACATTTGGTTCAGTTCACTAAAAACAACCTTTACACTGATATTTATTGTATTAATATTTTTTTGTGTATAATTTATTTATTTATTTATTTTGCCTTTTTAATTTATTTTTTGTTACTGTGTTATTTATTTATTTTTTTAATACTATATGAATTTTTATTTTACTACAATGTTGTTTTTCAGTTTATTTTTGCTACTGCTTTTTTTGCTTTTCATTTACTTTTTAATACTGTACTAATTTTTTTTAAATTAATTTCTTGTACTGCTGTATTACTTTTTTAATTTATTTTTTGCTACTGTACTGCTTTTTTAAACTTTTTTATTTTTAATATTGCACTACTTATTTATTTATTTATTTTACCGCCATGTTGCTTTTTTCAATTTTTTTTTCAATTTTTATACTAATGTGTTGCTTTTTTAATTTGTTCTTTTGCTACTATACTGCTTTAGTACCTAATTTATTTTCAATACCATACTATGTTTTTTAAACGTTTTTTACTACAGTACTTCTTTTTAAATTTTCTTTTTTTTCCAATACTACTGCATTTTATTGTTTTTCAATAAATAAATAAATCTAAAATAGTCAAAGCAGTGAATTCTGATCAGGTGGAATCACTTTTAAATGATTGACTGCAGGTTCACCTGTTGATTTATCTTGTGCATATTTACGTTTCTTTAAAAAAAAGAAAGAAAAGAAGAAGGAGCCATGCAAATAATTCTGATTAAAAGTTAATTATCAACAACACTAGCGTAAACAATAGTGTACAATGTAAATAAAAACAGGATGTAACAATTTGCAAACCTCATAAATCTGTGTTTTGTAAACAAAGAACATAGAAAATATCAAATGTTGAAATATTGAATTTTGATGCTGCACTATGTCTCAAAAAAGAAAAAAAACCTGAGTCTGGTGACGTTTACCAGATGTTTACCACTGTGGAGACCCACCTTTAATAAACATCTGGGAACTGAGGAGACGAGCTGATGGACAGTTTTCCTGTTTGGATCTTCTTTCCAGAGACGACGGCGCTGCTTCTGGATGCTGCGTTCATGGACGTCACAGCCAACCGTGTTCTCAGAGATTTCTGGAGGTTTGTGCTCTGATTTATTTGAGTCATCTGTTTTAATGCCCAACGATCACACGCCCACGCTGATTCTCAGCCTTTGTTACGTGACTTCTCATGACGTTCTTTCATTCTTTCATTCTTTTGACTTTATGTTCTGCAGATGACAAGATGTTCAAACTTAAATGTAATATTATGGTGAGAAACATTATTTCTAAATGTAGTTTTCACAGATTCTTTACTTTTCAGACCCAGCCGCTAACGTCGTACGATTCCATCGTCTCAGATGGTCGACGGAGGTTAAAATGTTCCACCGAAGCTCAGAAACGATGGAGGTGGTGGTAGATCTCACAAAGATGAACGACCAAGGACGGCTGCTGCAGACATCAGCAGTGATCGTCTCAGAGTGTGACGGTCTGTCGCTGCCGCTACCGCTCTGTCAGCTAACCAGCCAATAGGAACGCACCATGAAATTATGTAAACATCAGCATTGTAGCCTAGCAACAGCAGTGATACAGACAACAGAGGAACAGGAAGAAGATGTAGTTTTATTTATTTTCTTCTCAAAGCACATCGACACCACTATGACAGCGCTAACTTTCGAGTCATCGCTGGTTTAGAGCCTGAAATACACTCACTTACGTGGATGACCTGCTGATATTCATCCTAACTATTCAGAGACGTTCCTTCAGGCCTTTCTTTTTAGTGTCACTTACTTTTCCAGTCCATCTAACTCAAAATGAGTTTGTATATTTTAAGGAATTGCTAAAATGTCTCACGTTTCAATGTTCCATATGATTCCTGTGTTATACAGTAACTAAAATGAGTTTATAAGATTTCTACATCACTTGATTCGGCTTTAATCTACGTTTAACGCAGCAGTATTATGTTATACAGCCTGTAAATACGCATTAATTATACAATTATTCGCTTGACATCACAAGAAAAATCCTTAAGAAGTCCCAGAATTGCTCGTCTTTTGTGTGGTCTCAGGTCAGAAGTCGTGTCGGTACGGAGACTCGATCTGAAGCGCCGTCGCGTCGTCTGCTGTCAGGATGTTTGCATGCAGCCGCCGTTTCAGCTCCTGACGGACGCTTTAAGGATGAGCTGCTTCCACGCTCACGGATGTGAAATGTTTGAAGTGAAACTATTAAAGATGTACTGAGAAATAATTCAGCGTTTCCATCTCAAGCCGTGCAGCGCCGTGAAACAAAGGCCGGCCGCCATTATCACGTTACTGATGCGGCGTTATGTGGCGTACAGTAGACAGAGCCTCAGATAATTCAGCCTAATTGAATGAAAGCTCTCAGGCCTGATCTCAGCGGGGATATGGAACATTAATTGACATTTGCTGAAGCCGGACAAAGGACAGTAGAGCCGTAACGCTCATTTAAACATATTAATCCCCAGAATGAATCGTCCTCTTCAGTCCGTTATTGATTTGAAAACGAGTTAAATCAATCCAGAAAATAGAAAAACCAACTGGGACGGGCGTTTCTGCAGATTTATGTGAATGTATTTAAAACCGGCAGCATTTGATTAGGGGAGCGCATTCATGGCAGAGCAGAATTAACACACACACACACAGATACACTCTTGTGAAAGTGGAGAGGCTCTTATTGTGGCGGTCCCCCACTGATAGATAATAAGAATGTCTGCAGTGGGCTTTTAGAGGCGGGGGCTCTGGATGAGGGGCTAAACTGGTGAGAGCATGTTTGCTAAGCTGTTTGAGGAGCATTCTCATATGACCGGTGGCAGTGATGGGGTGCGTGGTTGCTGGTGGGGGGGTGTCTTTCCATCTCAGTGCTCCGGAGTGCAATGATGGAATGACCTGGACTTGATCTTTGAGGGCAACATGGCTGATGGCTCCGGCAGATTGATAAATTGATTCAAAACTATTACCATGGTAAAAAAGCAATAAGGTCATAAAAATTGCATCGGTCCAGCCGGCTAAGTAAATCCGAGGCATTTTCAGGAGCGGGAGGAGGGGCGGCGGGGTGGCAGGCGCCGGGCATGAGGTGGAATGAGAGAGCAAGAAATGACTTTGAAGAGCTCATCATCTTCAATCTATTTTTCCTGCCGGGGCTCCATGCCGCTGCATAGAGGCACTTCATTACAGGGGAATAACTGTACACAGGCAGAGCCCCGGGCAGCCTCCCCCGATCCCCGCAGGCCCCCGGGGGGCTCCAGCTGCTTAATACCTCATCACCGGCTTCATTGAACGCTTTAATCTGCACTCCTGTGATCAATAGAAGCCCGCTGTAAATTAAAAGGGCCATTTCGTGTAATCAACCCTGTTAATGCTCATTCTGAAAACCATTATTTGTGGAAGGTATTTAGGAGAAAATTGCCACCGTGACAAACCCTGCAGTCCTCCCCCCCTCCCCTCCCCCCATGCGTGTCTGCAGCCTGGTGGTGGTCAGGGAGGTTACGGCAGGACGCAGCGGTGCACTAATGAGCGTGCTGGAGGTACCAACATCTTCCTGCAGCGCCCCCTGCAGCATGCGTGCACGTTCACATGAAAACTAATAAAACTAAAAACGTCCCACTGTTCTTATTGTTATTTTTCACCAGAAAAAGCAAGAACATCAGTCAAATGTCACAAACTCAGAATCTGGCCCGTGAAAGCGACAAGATTTCAGTGCGACGACCCGTTTGATTAAAGTATCGACATCAAAAAGTGGAAAAACTAAGCAGCTGATTTATGTCCAAAAGTCAAAAGGTTGAAAAATATTTTAGGACAAAAGCTTGCTAAATTTTGTCATTTAAGGACAACAATTTGAAATGCTTTAATTTAATGTCAAAATGTTGCAAAAACTTGATATTTTTCAACAAAAAAAATGTAATTTTAAGTTAAAAAGGCATAATTTGGTGACATTTGTGATTGTACAATAAAAAGTTTTATTTATTGGGTTATTGGGGATTTTGTCCTGATCTTACAGAATTAGAAATTTGACAACAAAATTAGCTTTTTTTGTGATTTTAGTACAAGAGTCTCAGTTTTATAAAGGCTGCAAATTTTACAAAAAATAAGTTTAATCATATTTTTTTCTTTTTCCTCTTTGTTTTTTTTTTTTTGTTGTTTTTTTGTTTGAAAAAAAAACAAACCCAAAAGGTTAATGAGGTCAGTTTTTATTTAGAAAAAAAGTGTGCAAAGCCTTTTTTTTTTGTTTTGAATTCAGGAACTTTTTTATGAAAGGAATAGGTGATATTATGAAATTCACCATTTTTTTTTAAAAAAGTCTGTCTTTTTAAATTTGCAATTATACAGGAAAAAAATCCTGTTTCATGATAAAATCTGAAATTTTGTTAAATTTTAGATTTTATGACAAAATATACTTTTTTATTTGCCATTTTATAGCAATTTCAGTTTTTTTAATTATATGAGAAAAATGTGATTTTAGTACAAAAGCCTCAATTTTATGATGAAAGTTAAAAAAAAAAAGTAATTTGAGATTGTGCGTCCAGGAACTACTGACAAACATATCTGTTTGAAAAAGTGAAATAAAGGTAACCATGGTGATAATGTGGCCCTTTAATGGTATCCACGTTGATGTTGTGGCCCTTTAATGGTATCCATGGTGATGATGTGGCCCAGGATGAAATAGAGTTTGACACCTCTGCTCCAGGGAGACAAACTGCTTCGACCACCTACCTGCTCTTTGGCTCTCCATCTTTTACAGCCGTCCCAGATTTTATTTATTATCACCTCGATGGCTGAAAGCACCAAAGAGACGTCGCATCAGACTTTCCTGACGGCTCCTCTGAGGTCATCAAGTTTGTCGGCCTGAAAAGCAGCAGGTCGTGGAGGAAGTGTGAGGGTCGAACAGCTGGATAAGAGCTCAGGTGGCAGATCTTTAGCAGCATCTGGGCTCCCAGCAGCAGTGTCATGGTTTTGTGGGTGGATGAGTGGACATACAGGAGCGGTAGAGTCCAAAATAGAGACAGCATAGAGGCTGGGAAATGGACGGGAGGATAGATCAGTCAGGAAGGAGGGCATGAGCCACACACACACACACGCACACACACACACACACACGCGCACACACTCTGGCTGGCAGCGAAAATGAAATTTTCCAGGCTGCTATTTCTGCAGCAAATTCAATTACTGGAGGCACTTGTACAAAGAGCTGTGACTTCCCTGATGGTGAGATTGGAAAAGGCTGATGGCTGCAGACAGTGAATAACAGGACGCCGCTGCAGCGGCCGGCGAGGGCAGGTACGAGCACAAAAACAATAAGAGCCATGCGGACAGGTGGGAGAGCGCCGGGGCCGACGGCGATAAAAGGTTACGAGTTCAGAAAAGTTCTATCGCATTATCTTCCTCTT
Organism: Arrhamphus sclerolepis; assembly: GCA_037176975.1. Lineage (NCBI taxonomy): Eukaryota > Metazoa > Chordata > Actinopteri > Beloniformes > Hemiramphidae > Arrhamphus > Arrhamphus sclerolepis. The sequence goes on from JBAMYA010000004.1 coordinate 284,420, forward strand.
ATATAAAGTGAGAGGAGGGATTATGCCGCTGTGATTTACAAATGGCTGTTGTCAGTGCACGTGAGTCATCCTCCATCACACACTGCAGCACTTAAACACACCTGAGATGATGGATAGGAGCAGGATATTAACCTCCGAGGCTGCACGGCGGCACAAAGAGGCCAGATTTACTGCTTCACCCTGCAGCTGCTCAGACACTCAGAAATATGAGAAAACAGAATAAAGCCAGGAAAGTTTCACTTTCCTGCTTGTAAATGGAGGAATTCATTCGTTACCTTCAACAAACAGACGATCAAAGAGAGTCCAGCCTTTGGTCCATCCATCACAGGACACCTGAACATCAGATAAGCTCCAGTCCCAAACTAAAGTTAGAAACCTCTGAATGAAAGGCTGATTTTGTGGCTTTAGTCCATTACATGAAGTAAAATTCAGTCATTAATGTGGCCAAGATTCAAGATTACAAAATAATTGAGCTCCAGCTTCTACTAAAACCAGGTTTCAACCCAACAAACCCAAAAAGAAGAGTAAAGTCAAGCTGAAGAGTCAGTTTGCCTCAAGATAAAGATGTTCTGCTAGCTCAAGGAGCATCAAACCAATTTCAGCCGTCGTTACTCCTTCAGGAGTGTGTTTAGCTAACTGGCCGTCAGTAGCCGACTTACAGCAACAGCCAAACACCTGAAGTTGCTGGAGGTCGTTGCAGGTTTCCTTTTTTTTTTTTTCCTAGCTGCCTGACTGTCAGTAGTCTGGTCCTCACCAGACTCTGCACGTCATTTCGTTCCTGCAGAGTCTCATCGCTCTCCACTGCCAAACGTTTACTTCCTGGTGGGCGGGGCGATTTTCTGAAGCTTAAAATCATTGGTCTACCCATAAATCGATCACTAACCTTACGTGATGGTGTATGTTATGTGCTAGCATCTGCCGTCTCGTACTTCCACCGTAAACACGGTCCTTCATACCAGAGAATATTCAGTTCAGGCGACGACATCATTTCCATTCAAAACATTAACCAAACACTCATCTTGTTGTGGCTTTAAGTTGCTGATAACAAGCGTTCTTCTCCACAACAGAGCGAATATCCTCCGTATACGTGTGTCGACATCATTGTAGTTTTTATAGGACCCAACTGAACTACAATTTCTAATTGATGCAGTGGCTCTCAGCCACGCCCTTCTGTTCGTTGATTGGTCGGTTGTTTTTTGATCAGGAGTAAACAAAAAGAGCTTTCCCAGACCATGTGGTGAGTTGAAATAAAATGGAACGGAATTACTAGTCTGGTGAGGACCAGGCTAGACTGTCAGTAGTTGAAGGAACCGCGCTTGTACGAAGTTGGATTGCTGAGATTATGTGGTTGAAGTTGTTTACATTTATGCTGTACGATAAAATAGCAAAGTTTAAATAAACCTTGGATGTGGCTGTGATGTACACGCCCCCACGTAAGAAAATGGGGGAACAATTCAACAGTACGCGAGATCGCTCATGTACAGTGGACATGAAGCCTAATGCCATGGTTTTATTTCTTTTAGTGTCCAGCACCTTGGCCAGCTACGGAGGTTTTAAACTTCTTTAAAATGGTGTTTTCCTGCGATAGTTGACTGGATGCCACTTTGCCCTCTGGCGTGGCCAACCTGTAATCCAAGCCAGTTTTGGGCGTGGCCAACATGTAATCCAAGCCAGTTTTGGGCGTGGCCAACCTGTAGGCCGAGCCAGTTTTGGGCGTGGCCAACCTGTAGTCCAAGCCAGTTTTGGGCGTGGCCAACCTGTAGTCCAAGCCAGTTTTGGGCGTGGCCAACCTGTAGGCCAAGCCAGTTTAGGGCGTGGCCAACCTGTAGTCCAAGCCAGTTTTGGGCGTGGCCATGTGCTCGCTGGTCATGCTCTGGGTTTCTCAGCAGCACCTAGAGACGACTTTATTGTAACTAAGTTCTATGTAAATAAACTTAAATGAACTGATTATAAGTAAAGTTGAGTTGAGTTTCCACTGTAGGATTTCTGCAGCAGCAACACGCGTCTTTAAACGTAGCAGTTTAGTTCTTTACACAGGTGTGAATTTAGACTCTTTCATTATTACGGGTCACTGAAAAACATATTAAAATGAACTTTCATAAGGAAAGAATTTTCTGGACAGAGGCGTCAAACTATTTCTTCCTGGGCCACATCATCACCATAATTACGTTAAAGGATTAGTTTTTAGTTTCTCAACCAGCTACGTTGTCAGATTAACTGCAAGTTCCTGAAAAAATTAATTAAATTGTCATAAAATTTAAACATTTGAGACTTTTGTACTAAAATCATGATTTTTTTTCTCAAATAATTGCAAATTTCAAAAACAATTTTTTTTATAAAATAAAAACCACCAAGTTTTGTCCTTAAATCTCAAATTTCACAAAAATCTCAACCTTTATCATAAAAGTAAAACCTTTGTAATAAGATCATTTTTCTTAATCACATAAAATTGCAATAAAAAAGTTTTGTTGTAAAATTGAAAATTGAAAATAAGACTTTTTTATCAAACAATCATGAATGAAACAGTTTTTTTGTTTTTGGAATATATACATTTTTTGCAACATTTTGACATAAAATTGCAAAAAAAATTATAACAGAAGTGAATTTTCCAAAGATCATTGATTTTGACAAAATTAATGATCCTAAATCCTGACTTTCTGACATAAACCAGCTGTTCTCCACTTCAGTTGTTCCACCTTAAACCAGCTGTTCTCCAAATCAGTTATTCCACCTTAAAGCAGCTGCTCTCCACCTCAGTTATTCCACCTTGAAGCAGCTGCTCTCCACCTCAGTTATTCCACCTTAAAGCAGCTGCTCTCCACCTCAGTTATTCCACCTTAAAGC
>JBAMYA010000004.1:287363-299781 GCA_037176975.1 Arrhamphus sclerolepis
TAGAGTAGCAAAGCTACCTGCTAGCATCCATACTTCGGTTATGACCTGAGTACGTATGCTAGTAGAGTAGCAAAGCTACCTGCTAGCATCCATACTTCGGTTATGACCTGAGTACGTATGCTAGTAGAGTAGCAAAGCTGCCTACTAGCATACATACTTTGGTTAGGACCTGAGTATGTATGTGTGGTGATGACCAATCTTCTTTTTTTTCATGCCTTCATGTGTGAAGGTGTCCAAGCCATCCCAGACTATAAAGCTGCCCCGCCCACTCTGTGAAGACAATGAAAACTTTCTCAAAGGAAACAATAACTATTTTGGAAGGTTTGAGGCATTCAGCAGCACGCCTGCGAGAAACGTTATTCCTCATCCTGATAAGCAGGTATGTGTGCAGCTGATGTTCGGAGGACCCTGACAAAGGTGACAGTATGCAAAGCAAAGGGCCCAGATAACATACCAGTACGGGTGTGCAGCGAATGTGCTGACCAGTTGACTGACCAGTTCACAGTCTCATTAAAACAGACTGGTGAACCGTCATGTTCTAAGACTGCTGCCATCATACCAGTGCCTAAAAACCCCAAATGACTTGTCTCATTGACCACCGTCCTGTAGCTCTCACCCTATTATGATGAAGTGTTTTGAGAAGCTGGTAAGGGATCATGTGGTCTCCAGACTCCCTCCTACATTTGATCTGTTCTAGTTTGCTTACCGACCAAATACTGACCACAGAGGACACCATTTCATCTGCAGTCCATCTGAGCCTGGCACATCTGGGGGGAAACTCCATCTGAGGCTGGCACATCTGGGGGTCAAACTCCCATGTATGAATGCTGTTTATGGATTTTAGCTTTTAATACCATCATCCCACAGCATTTGGTAAGCAAACTGGGCCCCCTGGACTTCAGCCTCCAGCCTCATCCGAGACGACAATGACCAGGCCTACAGTGAGGAGGTGAACTGGTGCAACACAAAGAACCCGGCCCTGGACGTCGAAAAAACGAAGGAGATCATTGTCATACGCCCACTCCTCCTCAACAACTCTGCAGTTCCTGAGGGTGTAGATTACAGACCCTCCCTCCTGGTCTTGCTCTTTTACAGCAAATGTTGCAATTTTAGGGCAGTTATACAAGAAATAATGATTACTCGTATAATGATACCAATTGTTATTGAATGTCAAAAATGTTTTTTTAAAAACAAAACATTATAAAAATGAAGTTGAATTTTGGAAAATTTGTGATTTTAAAAGAAAATGTGATTTTATTTTATGCATCATAAAAATCCTAAATTTGTCAAAAAGTCATAATTTTGTTTAATTTGATATTTTTCTGACAAAACATGTCAGAACATGTCAAAACATTTTGATTTTACAAAATCCAATCTTTTTTGACAATAAGTTGAAAAGTTAAGTCAAAAAGTCATTATTTGGCAAAATTCATGATTTGCACAAAAGTTTTGTGTTTACATGAATAGAGATGAAATTATTATCATTATCATTATTATTATTATCATTATTATTATTAAAAGGAATACAGTAATTCACAATTTTGTGAAATGCATTGTGTAAACATTTTTACAAACAAGGTGATTGTTATAAAGATTTGTATTTTGGGGCAGAAAGTTCCATTTATATAAATTTCACAAGTGTTAATTTATGAAAGTTAATCATCTATTCTTAATGACAAAAAGTTGGAATGTTAAAACTTTAAACAAAATTCACTCTTTTTCAGTGTAAAATCAGAACTTTATGTTGAAAAGTCACAACTTTCCTAAAATTTCAAGTTTATGTCAGAAATTTGTGGAAAAATGCAGTAATTTTGCAGTTTTATGAGCATTCTAATTTAATGTTTAATGACAAAAAGTTTAATATTAAACTAAAAAGTTCATTATTTTGTGACGTGTAATTGGAAATTTATGTCAAAATGTCACAATTTTCTAAAAGTTTAAAGTTTATGTCATAAATTTGTTTTTCACAACAAAAAAATCTTAATTATTGTGTTATTATTTTAAAAGCGTCATTTTTTTCTGTGACAAAAAGTTATAAATTTAAGTTACAATATGCTCACGTACGACTTTATGATAATGACACAATGTTGTGATTAGAGGACATGGAGTTGCTATTATAGCAAATTCACAGTTTTACACAATAAATTAGTAAATTACATAAAAAGTCACAATTTTGCACAATTTGGTTTTGATTTAAATTTTTAAAAAATCTCAACAGTTTTGATTTTAGGAGACCAAGTTTCAGTTGTACAACATTCACAATTTTATGACAGATTTTATGTGAAAATGTTACAATTTTACAAAGTTGTGCTAGATTTTTTAATTTTTTTTTTTACAACAAAAAAATGTCATTTTGACATAAAGTCATCATTTCATATCAAAAGACTGTAATAATAAGTAAAAAAGAGGCAATTTAGCAGATTTTATTATTTTGTCAAAAGTTTGGGATTATGCCACAAAAGGCTCAAATTTACAAAAACAAAACACACACACTTTGGAAACTTGTCAAACTGGCTATTTCATGATAAAGTGATGCTTTTTAAAAAAAAAAAATGAAGAAAAAGAAAGTCTGCTGAGTATCTCCATGGTTGTAAAAATAAATGCTGGCTGTCTCGATGACAGCGGTCTTCCTGTCACGGGTTTTCGTCCATTTCAGCGTCCATGCTTCAACTGTCCTTCTGCAGACTGTCAGAGGGTCTGATTTAAAGCAACACGTGACATTTTCCTCCTCAGTCAATCAGTAAACTTTATTTGTATGACAGTTTTTATACAACAGAAGCGCTTTACAGGATTAAAACAATAAAAGCGGCAGAAGCTGCCCCCACATGCCTGCATGCACATCCAACCCCTCGTCAACACGCAGACACACCAATATAGGTACACTTTAGGTTTTGACAGTTTCACAGATATCTGCGACCGTGTTGATGAACACGATAACTTTAATGATGGTTGTAACACGGGGGCCTGTCACAAAGACCAGACGTGTCCTCCACCCTGACGTCCTCATCTGCAGCTTCTCCAGGTTGCTGGCGGCCTGTTGGGGGGGAGTTGGGGGAGTTTCAGAGATGGGCTGATATCTGCTTGTGTTTGTCCAGAGCTGAAACACAGCCTGATATCATCTGTGCTGCTCCTGGGCAGCTAATGTGATATTTGCTGTCGCTGTGGCCCCTGAATCCGGTGTCAAGCAGCAGATCTCATCTGCAATGTAAGACAATTTCCGCACATCTGAAAAGACACTTTCCCCAGTCAATAGACTAAAAATTGCTCTTGGAGAATGATATCATCTTAAGTAAAGGTGATTCTCTCCGCCTCCTCCTCCTCCCGGGGAGCAGAGGATGACCCCTCCTTTTTTAATAATTTGTGTGTTTAGATGTTTGGTCAGTCTGCGTAGCACTCGTGATGTGTCATCAATCAGATTCATCCGGGAACAAATCTCCTGCCACAAGATTGCAGGTTATTAAAAGGAGGATCAGGAGGCAGCGGGACGGCTGTGTCTTCTCATTTTCTGAGCATAATCGAGTGATCCATCCACCCGCCTCCTTCCGCCTCCGGCTCCTCAGCAGGTTTACTGCCAGCTCACAATTCAAGCAGCCACAGGTGTCATCACCTGTCGTCTCCACGCAAACAGCTGAGGGAAAACCCGGATTCTTCCTCACGTTCCTTCATCAGAATTACAGCCTGAAACATGGAGGCGAGAAGCTCCGAGAACCTGCCAGAAAACAGGCTCAACCAAAGAACCACGGCAGACAGAGCATCATTAATGGGTTAGAATTTAGAATGAGAGCAGCAAGACAGAAATATAATAAACAGGTGCAAAAAAAAGAAAAAACAGTTTACTCATGTTAGACTTTATAATAATGACAAATTTGGAATAATTATGCGTTTCAGTCTGAACACTCTTTCTGCTCAAACAGGATTCAAAACTTTGCATTGTGACAGAAGCAGCAGCACACAGATCAGATGTGATCTATCAGTCAGAGGCATCAACTGAATATGTGACAGAATCATCATAATCCTGGTGACTCCAGATGTCTTCATCTGTATTTTTATACTCTATTCTGAATTTGTGTCTTGCACTGAATCTTGCTTGAGTCTCCATGACTAAACAATGATAATATGGATTCATCCGTCCGTCTCTCCATCCATCTATTAATCAATAAGGATCACCATAGCAACTGACCTTGGATGGCCCTGCTCATCTCCAGTAACATTCTTCTCTTCGTGTCGTGGTCCTTCAGGAAAAGTTATCAGACAGCTTTTTAAATTACTTTTTTATTACTATCATTATAATAAATTGCATGTTCTCCTCATGCATGCATGTGTTTTCTCAGGAATTTCAATCAATCCAGAAACATGTGTACCAGGTTAGGTTCCATCGTACCTGTAGGTGCAGGTGTGTGGTTGTTTGTATGTGACCCTGCTATGGAGGGTGGAACCCTGATGGAATAGACTCCAGTAGACCCTGCGACCCTAAACTAAGAATAAGCAGGTGTAGATTTAAAAATGCCTTCATTGCTATAGTTTCTTCAACCATTTCCTAGTTATGCTGCTGTAGGCCTAGGCTGCTGGGGGGAGTGGTATTGTTCACTGAGCATCTTCACCCTGTCTGTCTTATCTCAGTCTCAGATTGTCCTGATAGTACTCTCTCCCCTCTCTTTTAGCAGGTGATGCTGGGTCCAATCATGGTGATGTAGGTCCTAACATGGTGATGTTGGGTCCTATCATGGTGATTTAGGTCCTAACATGGTGTTGCTGGGTCCTACCATAGTGATGTAGGTCCTAATGGGGTGATGTTGGGTCCTACCATGGTGATGCTTGGGTCTATTATGATGATGTTGGGTCCTATCATGGTGATGTAGGTCCTCCCATGGTGATGTTGTGTCCTATTATGGTGATGTTGGGTCCTATCATAGGTGGGACATGATGGACATTTTAACATGTAGGTCAGTGGAGGTTGACTCCTGTAACGGTTGATTACATAATACATGAAACAAGAATATAAAATATTTAAGTAGCTCTGAAAGAGCTTCAGGTTTCAGTTAGACCTGATTCTTGCTGAATGCTGTGAAGATGCTTCAGTTTACAGTTTCAGTTCTCCATTCATCTGCTCTGCTCCATCCTCCACATCAAAGGACTGTAATCGAAGGTGATCCATAACCCAAAATCCCCAGAAAGATTTATGAGTGCTCTAACAAGCTTCTCAGTTAAACTGTAAAATATTGCTTTGATTGTTCAGCATTAAAGAAATTAATGTCTTTATTTAAATTAAAAGAAGCTCTTATCGCTGTGGTATTTAAATAAGACAAACGATAGCAGGACTTAAATAATGACTCTGTCTTTATGTTGGCCTTACATTAATATTACCTTTTATCTCCATCCAGGATATTAATAATGGAATACTGTGGGAATTAATACTTTTGATCATTAAGCGTTAAAGGCTGTGTGAGTGGGAGAAGAAAGCGCTCAGGTCGTCATTAATAACCATCATAAAACAGAGAATATGTGGCTCTTCGGGGGCCTGGTGTCTGATGATTGATCATGAATATTAACAAGCTAAAATGGCAAATAAATGGCAGCGTTTAAATCTTCCTTATACGTCTCATGGTGGAGGTGCTGAGCGCAAAGTGGAAACATATTTCATCCAGAAAAGCTGTCAAATAAAGCTAGAGCATCATTTACAGTGAAGACGAGGAAGATGAGGGGGTATACGTAGATGGAGTGTGGTACGTCATCTGGATCTTTAGACGTGGCCTCCAACTCTTCTTTAACAGTACCTGATTGTTGCAGAGCTGGTTGGGTATTGACTCGAGAGCCCTCGACCACAAAGAAAGATCATATATCGGGATGTCATTAATTGATTCCTTGTCCAATGGTTCTTTGTGATCCAAATCCAATCCAAATAGTTTCATTGATCAGCTTACAGAACATTTAAATGGATCCAAAGGTCAGATGCAGATAGGAAAGAATGTCTGGCTTAAACTTGACCCACATCTTCAGTTTTAGCCTTTCACAGCTTACTAATGAAATTGGGGTCACATGTGGCTCATAATACTTGCCAAAGTTCAGACCAGTTCATGTCCCACATACAGTCTGCTGACAGAAAACCACCATAACTGTCTTCACATGTTCACAGAAGCTCCTGGAGATCAGACATCATTAACTCCAGAATCTCCTTGAAGAGAACTGGGCACTCGTGAGCAAAGACTTGTGTGGAGTTCATTCTTAATCTTTGCGTGTAGATCTGCCGACGCAAAAAATAGTTTAGATACACTAAACCTGCATACGCGCGAATCCACGTATATCAGTACATCACACTCCTCCCATCTCCTCCCTCCAGTAGACCAATTTAAATATGATCATGAGAATAAACAGACATCAGAAACTGCTGATCCAAACAAAAAAAATGGAAAAAGCATTCTAATTTTTTTATTTCATTCAGTACTTAATTGCCTGGCATAAATGATAAAAATGGAGTGGGAGCATGTGGTGGCTCAGAAACTGTAAATGACCAAAATTTGAAAAAAAGACATAAACATGGACTTGAAGTGGAGAGCTGCTGCGAACCAGTGAAGTCCAGAACAGGTGGTGGGTCCGAGGTCGATGACATCACAACATTTACACCAGATTGTGTCGGACGCCACTTGCAACACATTGCAGCACAGCTTGTCAGGACGGTACAGGTGGATCCCAGTGGTCCAGTTAAGGCAGCACCACCGACTTTTCAACTGCTGGTCACCCTACAAAGTCCAAGTACGGCAACGACATCACTGGATCAGGGCTCTAGGAGATTTGGGGGGTTGGTCAGCGGGGTTACCATGGTCACCTGATGGACTATTGAATAGTTCTACACCTTCTGAACTTTTAAAGGTGGATTTTAAAGGAGCGCCCCTCCCCCCATCCTGAACCCCACCAGCTGGAGTCTCATGACCAGCTGTTTTCAGGGTTTATGAGATGTGGTTGATCCGGGACACCTTACCAACATTAGTCAGGAATATTTGAGCATCACATTACTAACAGGTTCATCTGTTAACAAACGCTAATTCTGGTTCAGATGGCATCTTTATATCAATGTGTGTGCAGTCGATCAGTCAGGAAACCATGCTGTCCAAGAGTTCAAGAGGGTCTCTGGAGATCTAAAACTGCTGACATCACCATGGACCAAAAGAATCATTGTGGTCCCTGAAAACCTGTTTCCATCTGATTCTGACAATAACTGGAAGTAGTCGTTCCCTGTACGACTTTATCAGTCTCTCAGGTGGTTCTGAGGAATTTAGGCCAATTCTTCTGAAGTTCTTTGGATTTTTGGGAATTTTTTTGTGCAGTTTTCTTCAGGTCAGTTCTCAGCATTTCAGGCCTGTTCAGGTCAACAACAACTTCAGGGAACATATGCAAGGCCCAAAAAACCCTGCTGGGTGGGAGGTGGTGTTGACTGGGCCCTGATTGGACATGCTGTGGACAGATGAAGCTGTAAACATGTCTCGATGTCTCCCTCAGGTGTGAGTGGTCTCATCACCTACACCAACCATCTCAACTCATTTAGTTTTAATCTCATTTTCTTTCTTAGCCATCTTCCTCTTTTATTTCTGGGCAGTTGGAAAACATAAAAGTGGTATGGGGTGGTGGTTTCCATGGAGTAGGTGGATTCTACGAGCTCCATCACTGTACATGGAGGAGGAGGTCTGCCCTGCTGGATGGAAACCCACCTTGAGGAGCCCAGGTCTTCATCATTCCTCCACCACCATGCTTGTCAGGTGTGAGGAGTTTGTGCTGACATGCTGTGTTTGGTTTTCTCCAAACATCTCCACTTCAGTCTGATCCCTCCAGAAGAAACTTTTCCAGAAGTCTTCTGAATCTCTGTCCTGGCAACGCTTCCAAACAAATCCTGCTTAAGTGTTTTTTTCTTTTCCAGCATTTGATCTTTAAGTCTGTTGCTGATGTCTTTCCTTGTTTTCACACACCTAAATGCTTCAGACCACCAAACCACCAAAGTTCTGCTTTTATAACCAGCTGATGAACACCTGGTTGTAGCCTTCCCTCTTAAAACCTGAGGTACTTAGGTCTGAATGCATATATATGTTTAAATTAATCAATATATTTTTAATTAATTAATATACTTGTGTGTTATTGTTGATTTTTGGTTGTATTTACCGTAAAAAACAAAACATACGATCACTTTTACTTTCAAGGAAAAAGGGTTACAGTTTTTTCAAAATGTCTCCTATAAAGAGGAGGGACAGACTTTAAAACCTGATCCAGAGTTTGAACAGTTTAACAGATGTTTAACAGATGTGATCTTTCAGAGGAAAACAAATCTGTCTAACGGGCAGCTAATGAGTGTGTTAATCAGGTGAGAATGATCTTCAGCGTTTATCCTCACACTGTGAAAAGGTGCAGTTCTCTCTGAATACTGGACTCGTGGGTTCTCCGTCCACCAGCGTCCGGTGTGGCGTCTCTGCTCTGCGTGGAGGTGGAGCCTGAAGCAGAACTACGCAGCTCGTACGCAGCAGTACGCTTTCATCAGAGACAGTTTTCCCTTTGACGACCCAACAAAAGCAAACATGACCTTATATCCATCACCGCGTGTTCTTCTTCTGACCTCACCTTTACTTCTGGCCTTTCAAATGACAGACGCCGCTAATAGCTGAGCTGCAGGAGGACCGGGGTGATGGAGCAGCCTCACACAGATTTGTTTTAAACGAGCAGCCCGGGCCGGAGCCGCCCCATCGCCGTGACCCCATACATCACGCCTCGTGTGAGCACATATTAAGTGCTCTCCTCATCCTCCCGCCCATTAAAAGTAAATAATCCGCTAAAGAGCGCTGCTATTCTTATGTGACAGGTATCTGTTTGTACAGGCCAGGAAGGTGTGCGAGGACGATGAGGATGTCCAACGTGAGACGACTCCTAATGTTTGACCCCTGAGCTTGAAAAAAACTCACATCCTGAAGCAAAAACGATGTACTGCAGACCTGCCGAGTTCTGAATTAAAAAGCAGAAGAACAAGGTAGCTCAGTTCATTAACACACATCTGCTAATGAGCGCAAAGCTGAGAGAGAAACCAATTAGTGACAGAGTCCCGGAGGAACAAAGAAGTCTGCAAAGCTTCACGCTTCTGCATGTTTATGTCGCTGAATTCATCCCACGCCCTCCTTTTAAATCATCACATTCATGAAGTGACGGTTTTGTTTCATCACAACGTGTTTGTGTCATGTTCCATGTCTGAGCTGTCACAGGAAGAAGAATATTTATGACCATTTCCTGTGTGTGCGTGTGAGAATGTGTGTGTGTGTGTGTGTGTGTGTGTGTGTGTGTGTGTGTGTCCGTCCAATCAGCTGCATCAACAAAATCAACAAATGAGATTTACAAAGGTGTAAAGATTTTATTCATAACATTTAGCTGTTCGGCTGATGTTTCCTGATATGAATGATCATATTAATGATTCAATAAATGGAGAAAATAAAGATGGCCCAGTTGTGATAGTTTAAAACGATAAGACGTGAGATTAAAAATGACTTTCTGAATATTGCGACACCATGATAATTATTTCTGTGTACAGGTTTTCAAAAAAACAAAACAAGGTCTTATCTACTCTGATCTCCTGGCCCCCATCACCAGGACCAAGTCCTGAGCCTCCAGGGACTCCTTAGGTCTCTTTTGTTGTATTTTAAGAGTCTCAGTGTCCTGAAAAGTGTTATGTAAATTTGATGCGTTACTATTATTACCTTTAATAATGATAATATTTAATCAGTCACTGCAGACATTCCTTCAATAAGAGTTTATGTGTGTGTGTGTGTGTGTGTGTGTGTGTGTGTGTGTGTGTGTATTTGCACGCCACTGACTAGATTAGATGGATTTTAGTAGCAGTTGTGAAATTATTTGTATTTATTACTGTTAAAGAGAGAAATTAATTTCCTCACATGCGTGTGGATCTTATACAGTATATTTATAATTTTGAGATTGCTCCTCTGTTGTACTTTCATGTAAGCAGAGACCCGCTAGTCAGTCTGGCATTCTTCCGTTGGTGTTACGAAGTGTTTTTTTGCTTTTTTAAGTTGTATTTAAATCAATATGTCCCCACAGTTTTCTTTTGTGACGTCTCCCCTGCAGTAAAGCAGCTCCACATCATGATGATGTCACCTCTGTGCTTCACAGTAGGCTGCATCCATCTCACTCTCTTATTCAGAAATTTGACCAGGTTTATTGATAGTCCTAAACTAAAAAGTCCTAAAACGGTCCAGAGTTCAGACCAGGGACAGAACTGACCAATCACTAAGCACGCTCCCGAAACGCAGACTGACCAATCAGCACAACACAGAACGGGGCTCCCGCCAGAAGTCGACAGCTTCAATAGAAACATAGCATACTTTCTTCATAGACATTGTTTATTAGGATTATGGTTAAACGTTGTGTCTGGGGCGCTTGAAACTTGTAACCCAAAACCAAACTCAAACCCTGAAAAGTGGAGACTGTAGTTTAAACCATGTGGACTGGCTCAAGCCCAGTTAGAAACCTCAAATATCAACAAGCACAGCTTTGTCTGCTTCAGCGTAAGTAAATGTGTTAATAACTGTAGTATTATGTTATACTGCCAGCAGATACCAGCTAGTGAAGCCAAAATGAAAAAAAAAACTAAAAGTAGCTCACCTGCTCCATGTTTTGTTATACAGGCCGTCTGCTTTTGCTTCTTAATAACTATAATAGTGAGTAGACAGAACATGGTGATCAAGTGTAGTTTGTTAAATATTAGATCTTTTTCCTCTAAAGCTCTTTTGGTAAATGATTTGATCTCTGATCACCAATTTGACCTTCTCTGTCTTACAGAAACTTGGCTGCAGCCAGATGATTATATTAGTCTGAATGAATTGGCTCCGCCTACTCAGACTTATTATCATGTTCCCAGAAGTACAGGCCGTGGGGGGCGGAGTAGGGGCACTTTATAATTCCAGTTTACCATTCAGTTTCAGGCCAAAACATAGTTCTACCTCATTTGAAAACCTGGTGTTAAGTTTACATATGTCAGGCTCCAAGTCACAAAACTTATATAGTCATCATTAATCCAAGAAAATCTGAATAACCACAAATGTCTTTTCAGCACTATTTCCAGGCTGACTCAGAGTCACAGCTCCAGTCATGAATTCATCCTATTGAACTGTTGATGGCTTTATGAACTTCTTTATTAACAAAGTAGTAAATATTAGCTGTGGAGATGACATCAGACAGCGCAGAGACCTTGGAATCAGCTCTAGCTACTGGTTCTTACAAGACCGCTTCTCTCCTATTGATACTTGAAAATTAACCTCAGTTGTTTCTCACTCGAAACCATCTACATGTTTACTGGACCCTGTTCCTTCCAAGCTTTTTAAGATTATTTTCCCATGAAAGGTTCTGAAATGCTGGATTTTGTCAATGTTTTCTTGTCAATCATCCATTATTACCAGATATGCACTAGGACGTTTTATGGTTGCAGTAATTAAACAATGTCTTTGGACTCCAGCTACAGGCCTATTTCTAACTTTCCTTTTACTCCCAAAATTGTTTTAAATCAGCTAAATGTTAATCTTTGTAGAAAAAATATTAACAAGGTGTTTCAATCAGGTTTTAGACCTCATCATACAGTAAGTGCGAGTCACCAATGACCTTCTCATGGCTTCTGACTGTGGGTCTGTCTCTGATCTGGTTTTCTTGGATCTCAGCGCGGCACTGACAGCATCGACCACACGATTTTCCTGAACAGAGTACGGCAGGTTGTTGGAACAGTATTACAATGATTCAGCTCATATTTATCTGACCAGTTTCAGTTTGTCCATGTGAACTGCAGGGTTCTGTTCTTGGATCCACACTTTTCTCTTTATACATGCTTCCTTTAGGAAACATCATTAGGAAACATCAAATAAATTTTCATTGTTATGCAGATGATACTGAGCTGTATTTATGCTTGCAACCACATGAAGCTAATCAAATAGCCTTATGAGATGCATCCATTAAAGATGTGAAGATCTGAATGTCTGGAAATGTCCTGCTTTTGAATTTGAAGTTATTGTAATTAGTCCTGAGCACCTCCAGGAGGCACTCTGGAGCTGTATAGTTAATTTAGATCACATTCCCTTAGTCTTAGTCTGTAGCTTAAATAGCATAATTTTGGTCTATTTGATGAAGATTTTATCATATATGATGAAGACGTCTTTTACCTCTCATGTGAAACAGCTTTCTTTCATCTACGTAATGTCAGGAAAATCAGAAACATCTTGACTCAAGAGGATGCAGAGAAATTAATCCATACCTTTGTTACTTCTTGGCTGGATTATTGAAATGTATTATTTTCTTGCTGTACTAACAGCCTCGTTAAAAACCTCCAACTAGTCCAGAATGCTGCTGCACCAGTACTAACCAGAACTGGGTATAGAGACCACATCTCACC
>JBAMYA010000004.1:321766-337524 GCA_037176975.1 Arrhamphus sclerolepis
GATCAGTATCAGATATATGTGGAACTGATGCATTTATGCTGCCTGTTATGTGTCTCCAGGTATTTTGCCTCCTTCTGACAACAGCAACAGTGTTAGATTTCTCACGTAGGTTGTCTTCTTCTTCATCATATTTTATCAGTATGAGTCGCTGTGAAGTGGCTTTGAAGTGAAGGAAGGTGTTCTCTCTTTCCCATATGACGCTCATGACTGTGATTGGTCCGCTACGTCGGAACCTGCCCTTTATACGTGCGCGTTCACGGGTCTTGATAAGATAACCCAGGGCTGAGTTACCGACCTGATAGACAGCGTGGTGATACAGATTATCCTGACTGGGTTTGTCAGGGTTAGTTGAACTGAACAGGTCTGAGGAACCCAGGATAACGTGATCCTGCTTTGTGATACAGGCCTCTGCTCAGGCCTAAAACTGAAACTTTGACATGTTTATTTTTACTCCTCTGTGTTCACGTTTACGGTTCTGAGACTCGGACAGTTTACACATGGTTTCTGTCTTCACTCATTACTGAGGCTTTTTTTTAAAATTGTTTGTCAGCTATAAATAGATTTTTCAGTTTCACGTGAAATGAAGGAAGCAGAATAAAACGTTCAGGACAGCATCTGCATGTCAACCCTCTCCATTACCTCCTACTAGAGCGACTGGACGCTCGGCAGACGTGTATTTAAGTCCTCGTATGTGGAAATGAAGTGTAAATAACCTGCTGGCTGTTGACAGCGTACAAGACGATCAGCGAGGCTCCTGCTCAGACAGACACGCCCCCTCCAGCTGCTGTCAGTCAACCTGACACGCCCCTTATACTCATCTGTCTGCAGGCAGCGTTGTCTTACTGGTCTGTCCTCCAGTCTCCCCATTAGCTCGAGCAGTTTTGGGAAAGACAGAAGTTTTATTTCAGAAAAAGAAAAGGAAGATAAAGAATCCCAGTTTTGTTTATTTTTGTCAGTTTCCTTTCATGAAGGAGCGTCCACTGCAGTTTTACGTTTAGAATAACCTCCATTTACAAATATCAGGGTGTTTTACTGATGACCTCATCAGTACATCGCCATGGCGAGCTGCAGGGAGTGTTTTAACACAGGAAGTGAAACCCGAGAGGAAGTGGCAGTGACTCGTAGTGGTGCCCCAGCGCTCCTTCCTCTTTTACCATCAGCTTCATCACTTACATTTATGTACTGACTGGTCATGTATTTATACACACAACATTTCTGTATCGGTGTGCATGTTATACTTTTTTTTTTTTAATCAATTACACAGCATGCACATTCAGATCATTCATTTTAATGATTTTTAATTTATTTTTAAAGGACCACATCATCACCATGGTTACCATTAAAGGCATGGTTGTTCTCTATTTTCTCGAACCAGCTACGTTGTTAGATTTCCCGCCAGTTCCTGGACTCAGTTGTAAAGAGAAAAACTAAATTAATTTTTGTCAAAACATCTTAAATTTCACAAAATTCAATTTTTATCAAAAGTTAAGGCTTTTGTCCTAAAAGCAAAATTTTTTTTGTATAAGCACATTTCCTTTTGTGAGGTTGATCATAAAATTAAGGCTTTTGTGGTTTTTTTTTTTTTTTTTTTTTTTTTTTTTTGTTATTAAAATTTTTTTTTCCCCCTTTAAAAAAATAAATAAAATAAATTTGTTGTAAAATGGTAAATTTTGTAATACCGCATATTTTGGAAGGGGGGGGTGGGAGAGATTTATTTACTTCTTTAATTTCACAAAAATCAAAATCTAAGAAACCTAATAAAATCTAGACTTTGTACTAAAATCACCATTTTTGTTTTTTGTAAAATCACAAATTTTTATAAAAAGTTGACTTTTTTTGCTGTAATTTTTGCAAGATCAAGACTTTTTTAAAAAGAAAAAAACAACCAAGATTCTTTTTGACTATAATCACAAAGTTGTGACTTTTTAACTTAAAATTTGCAGTTTATTGTTTAATTTTATTTGACTAACTTTTCAGAATTGTTTCTTAGAATTCTATTTTTTTTCTTCAGTGGCCCTAATACTCCTCCGTAGTCTTTAAACGCTCTCACAAACCAGCTAAGATGAAGATGCTGCCGGGTTTGACCCACGGGCGTAGAAGTGATCTCTTCCACGTTTTGGATTGTTGGCAGTTTATTTACTGTTTCCTTCATTTCTCCTCTCCAGGCGGAGCTCCAGCTGTCCGGAAGGAAGTGATTCGAAATAAGATCCGAGCGATTGGAAAGATGGCGCGCGTCTTCTCTGTGCTCAGGTGAGACTTGGAGGAACTTTCATGTGAAAAGTGATGACGAGTTGAGTCATTCAGCGAAGCGCAGCGACCTTTGAAATAAAGATGTAGCCTGTCAGTCCTTATCTTAAAAAGTCCAATAAAGGAGGTTATTGGACAGGAAATGTAGTTTTCCAGCCTTTGCTCCACTTTAAGGCTAATGACTTCTTCATTTACATGTGGCCTCCTTTAATCCTGCAGAAGTGTGTCAGAGTCGTTCGTCCTTAAATTGGGCCTATTCCTGTTCTGAAATGAGTTATTTCAGGGCCCCAGAAAAGCATGACAGGCGCGTTATTGTTGGTGAACTGATGATTATCAGCAGGTGGCTGATTTAATACGCTCTTATCTGACACTTGTTTGTTACACAGTGTTCTTTAAAAAAAACGCATCACAACTGTTATGTTTTAACCCTTGTTCTTGTTTTGTTTCCAGTAGTTTAGGAGGGAAGGGGAGGAAAAACAAAACAGATGTAATCTATATCTTTTTTATATATAAGTTTATAGTATGTATATACAGTTAAACATTCTTTTTTTTTTTTTAAAAAAAAGGACATAATCTTGTCCTCCTTGACACAGGTATAAACAAACACCTTGTATATTGATGTTATTTCTCTGTTTCATCTTTGACTATGTTTGTGATTTCTTTGGAATAATAAAAAGGTTTTTTTTGTTTAAAAAAAAAAAAAGCAGCAGACACACACATTAGTATGGTGAAACATTTAAAATAAAAAGAGATCAACGATTACAGCTTTCAGAGGAGAGTCACAGGAGAAGCTTTTACTCTGAAAGGACAGCTGGTCTTCTGGAGCAGAAGCTTTTACTCTGAAAGGACAGCTTTTCTTCTGGAGCAGAAGCTTTTACTCTGAAAGGACAGCTCTTCTTCTGGAGCAGAAGCTTTTACTCTGAAAGGACAGCTGGTCTTCTGGAGCAGAAGCCTTTACTCTGAAAGGACAGCTGTTCTTCTGGAGCAGAAGCTTTTACTTTGAAAGGACAGCTATTCTTCTGGAGCAGAGGCTTTTACTCTGAAAGGAGAGCTGTTCCTCTGGAGCAGAAGCTTTTACTCTGAAAGGACAGCTGTTCTTCTGGAGCAGAAGCTTTTACTCTAAAAGGACAGCTGTTCTTCTGGAGCAGAAGCTTTTACTCTGAAAGGACAGCTGTTCTTCTGGAGCAGAAGCTTTTACTCTGAAAGGACAGCTGGTCTTCTGGAGCAGAAGCTTTTACTCTGAAAGGACAGCTGTTCTTCTGGAGCAGAAGCTTTTACTCTGAAAGCACAGCTGGTCTTCTGGAGCAGAAGCTTTTATTCTGAAAGCACAGCTGTTCTTCTGGAGAAGAGGCTTTTACTCTGAAAGGAGTCACACCTCTAGAGGATACAGTTCTGATTTAGTGAATATGTGATCTGATGGTTCGTATTCATAACTAGGCCAGAACTAGCAATTATCTCATCGTGTTATTGGATAAAAATACGAGCCTCCTGAAAGAACACGTACAGAAGAGAAAAGACTGATGTCTTAACTTGATCAGCCACTTACAAACATGCTTGTCTACGAGCAGCCACTTTATAAATGCTTCAGAAATTCCTAAATGTTCCAAAATGCAACAGTCCTACATAAGAGGAACTATATTTTGGTGAAACGCCACCGCCTGGGTGGGCGGAGGGAAACCTGATTGGTTGCTCTTCTGCGTTCTTGCTGCTTTTACTTCTTTGTCATTTTCAAGGCAGTTTGCTGCAATGATCAACTCCAACTCATGTAAAATTTACTTTATTTGCTCCGTTGCTACGTCTGAGCTACATACAGGAAGTAAACTAAAGGAAATTTGGCACCGTAGAAGAACAACCCACAATTGTTATTTGTTAGTAATTATTATTTTTCCCCAAACTGGTCCTGATTAAATGAGAAATTTAAAAGTCAAATGTAGATTTAACAAGCTTCAGCTTCAGAAGCAGACCTCTTTCAATGAGATCAGTACAGGAGTGATTTGGATTATCTGAATGGGTTTAAAACAGTTTAACAGAATCCAGTTAGCTCTAATTGGACTGAAATGTTGAGCTGAGCTTCATTAGATCATAAAGACACCTAATGGAGTTTAACTGCATTAAAGTGGGCGTTCTGAACTGAATGAAGCAGAGCTGAAGCTAAATTCTTAGTCATTATAGGAATAAACTAGATTATAATTTGGATTTAACAAGATTGACTTGGATTATGATCAGAGATTATATCCATCTCTAATTATTATTGGAGTGAATTAGATTACAGTAGATGGAGTTTGATCATTTCATCGTAAATTAATTGAATTTGGAATCTCATTGTTTTGTTTTTTTAATTATACAAATGAAGTGAGTTGCAGAAATGCTCTCTTTTTTTTTTATTCTGTCTTCAGATGAGACTTGTGAGACATAAGCCTAATAATATTCTTAAATCTAGACAGATTATTTTATATTAAACAAAGAAAATGGTGTAAAAATTGACTTGGATAGATTCTTTCTAAAATAAGACAATTTTATTCTGTTGAAGTTATTTACAGAAAAAAAACATGACTTTTTTTTCCTCTTTGTCTTTTTTATTCGCTTTTTATGCACCAAAAGTGTACTTTACAAAGTTCAAAGCTTTTGCTCTGAAAGGACCTCTGCTCTTCTGGAGCAGAAACCTTTGCTTTGAAAGCACAGCTGTTCTTCTGGAGCAGAAGCTTTTACTCTGAAAGGACAGCTGGTCTTCTTGAGCAGAAGCTTTTACTCTGAAAGGACAGCTGTTCTTCTGGAGCAGAAGCTTTTACTCTGAAAGCACAGCTGTTCTTCTGGAGCAGAAGCTTTTACTCTGAAAGGACAGCTGTTCTTCTGGAGCAGAAGCTTTTACTCTGAAAGGACAGCTGTTCTTCTGGAGCAGAGGCTTTTACTCTGAAAGGACAGCTGGTTTTCTGGAGCAGAAGCTTTTACTCTGAAAGGACAGCTGTTCTTCTGGAGCAGGAGCTTTTACTCTGAAAGGACAGCTGGTCTTCTGGAGCAGAAGCTTTTACTCTGAAACGACAGCTGTTCTTCTGGAGCAGAAGCTTTTACTCTGAAAGGACAGCTGTTCTTCTGGAGCAGAAGGTTTTACTCTGAAAGCACAGCTGTTCTTCTGGAGCAGAAGGTTTTACTCTGAAAGCACAGCTGTTCTTCTGGAGCAGAAGCTTTTACTCTGAAAGGACAGCTGTTCTTTGTGAGCAGAAGCTTTTACTCTGGAAGGACAACTGTTCTTCTGGAGCAGCGGGGTCTTCTGTTCATCCTGGATGCTGACGTGGGTCATTTGTGTCGTCAGGGAGGAGAACGAGAGCGTGCTGCAGCTGAAGGGGCTGACCCCCACGGGAACGCTGCCTCTGGGGGTTCTGTCAGGGGGACGACAGACGCTTCAGAACGGTGAGTCAACGCATCCCAGCAGACGCTAACCCAGAGTCCAGCTGACACTAACGACCCCTGCCTGCACGTTACACCCACGACACTAACCCCGCCCCCCTAAGCCCTTCCTCCTCCTCCTCAACACCGCAGCGCCCGCACGGCGACGTGCACGTGTCGGCTGCCCCGCAGAGGCAGCGCCGTCGTAGACGAAGACTCTGTTTTCCTAAAACCTGCAGGATCTGGGCTCAGACACACTGAAACACATCCATTTTTTTTAAATGCTCACATAAAACAGCAAACAGACGATTCTGTTTCAACATGAAATGTTTTTGACGTCGTGACTCATCATCATCAAAACTAAACACAAAAACTAAGTAAATTAGTATTAGTTGTTTTTTTTGGTGTAACGATGCTCCGTGGTAATTAATTTTTGAGCAGCAGAGCTGAGGATGTGGGCTGAACCCAGGAAAGATGTGACGAAGCTTCTCTTCTTTTTTATTTTTTTTTAATTTTTTATATGTTGTTCACCCTTGTTTGGCAGATTAGATGATTGACGTCTGAAGAAACGAGACGATTTAACCATTTAAATGTATTCATTTACCAAACAGGAGCCTCAGTAGCGACCGTACGCAGCTACAATAGTCTGGCTCCTCCTCCTCATGCTGATGTCACCGGTCTGTTACGTCAGCACCTGGAGGAGCTAGAAGCTCTAAACAGAAAGTAAAAGAAAAAAGTAGTCGGAAAAACTCCCTTCAGGGGACGAGGACCTGGATCATGAAGGACCCTCCTGACAAATGTGGCTCCGTTTAAAAAAAAAAGAATTAAATCGTTTTTACTACAAAGAAATAATCCACCGAACTCTAATGTTGTTACTTTTTGTGCTTGCTTTTGTTTCGGCAGCTGTTTATCATTTCTGCCAGTTGTTCTAATGAATGGTTCTTCTATTTTGAAACAAAGAAATGATTGAGTTATTGATCTGAAAGTGTACCAGAACCTTTACTCAACTTACACTTAATGTTTATCATGTAAAGCGTAAATACAAACAGAATTATGTTTAAAGTGAAGGAATCTACTGTTTAAAATGAGGAAAATAGCGGAGAAGTGCTCCTGAGTTTGATGGCAGCAGGACGCGTCATAAAGGAGACGTTTACCTGATCTCACCTGTAGCAAACATCTGGATGCTGATGATGCTCAACTCTTCCGGGTCTTTGTTTTTTGTTTCATGGGAAACTAAATGCTTCCAGCTGGTGAAACATCTGGACTGCAGGCAGGTCAGTTCAGCACCTGGACCCTTCTTCCATCCAGCTATGCTGTTGCCATGGATACAGGATGTGGTCCAGCATAGTCGCTGTTGTCTGGATGGGAGCAGATGTCGCGCTCTAAACCTCTCAGCATTGACATCTCCTTTCCAGATGTGCCAGGCTGCATCAGATTCACTGGCACAGATGTTCTCTCACCCCATCAGAGATGGTCCTTCTCTTTAGTCTGGAGGTTTCCGCATTTTCATTCATCTGACCACAGGAGGGTTTTCCTCAGATCTGATGTTTTAGTCTCCAGTCGTGTCACTGACCCAGTGGTCATCGACCTACTCAGTCAGCATCTGTCCCTCCAGATGTTTGCTTACATACAACTTTTTTCCGAGATGTGCTGCTCCCATTAAATTTAACTTGAGCCAATATATATTTACTTACGTTTGATCTGTAAATTCAGACGTGGACGTCCCTGTATCATCTCCCTCGTCTTTTCAGGGCAGCATGCTCCTCCTTTATTCCTCTAAATCCCCCCCATCTTCAGTCCCGATGATGATTATGATGATGATGATGATGATGATGATCGTTGCCCCCCTCCTCTCTGAATCGTGCAGCTGTGATCTGACCTGTGTGGTGGGGGTGGGGCGGGCTGGTGTGATCATGTTAACAGGACTGACTGATTGCAGTGATGACGTGAATGCTCTGATATTTAACCTTCCCACTCTCTCTCCATTGGTTCTGGTTCTGGCATGGCACTTCTACTCACGCTTACACAGCCACCGTAGAGGCAGAGGAGGCACGAGGTATGCAACCCGTCTGTCTGTCCGTCCGTCTGTGTCTGTCTGTCTGTCTGTCTGTGACTCTGGAAAAGCTTCTCTGTTCACACAACAAGCAGCCAGCAGATGTTAGATCAGACTGATTACAGCACACGGGTCAAATCCATATGTTATCTGGCCCGTGAGAGCATTAAAGACGATCATAAACTTCTAACTAGAACAAAATTTCAGAGCGACTGCCTGTTTGATTCAGTTCTGACATCAAAAAGTGGAATAACTGAGGCGGCTGGTTTATGTCACAAAGTCAGAATTTAGTAAATGAGAAGTAAAACTTGATCAAAAATGTACTTTAAAAAAATTTCATGATTTTATGAGAAAAAGTGTAAATTTAACAAAATTTTCAATTTTACAACTGTGGTAATTTTATGTCAAAATGTTACCAGTGACCATGGTGATGTGGCTCTTTAGCAGTAACTGTAGTGATGTGGCCCTTTAGCAGTAACCATGGTGATGATGCGTGTGAAAAATTTGTCGTGAGTCTTACTATGAGGCACGTTCAAATGAGGATTACTTTTTAAAAATTATTATTATTCTGTTTAAGGAAAAATAAGAGTCATTTGGGCAACACTAAGTACCCCCTCACTGCCTTTGTATTACTAAACATCAGCCCTTGATCTACTGGTCATCATCAGGTGATGTTTAGGCAGTCTTCAGGTGGACGATTACACAGTGACAAGAGGGAAAGACATCAGCAGAGATCCTCGAGAAGCAGTCGTTTATGCGTATTAATCTGGAGAGTTCAGTGTTCAACAGACGAGTGGAAAACATTCAAAGCAGCTGTCAATCCCAAAAAATGTGACCCAGCGCCAGGTCTCCATGTTGATGTTATTTTATTTTTCCTTATTTGTTTAATTTTGGATCCATTACTTTACAGTGAAAAAAAAGTCAGAGGTTGTATCTCTGTAAGACCAAAGAAACCAGTTAACAGAAAAAAACACTGGTCTCCGTTAGCCCCGCCCACAGCCTCTGACGTAAACGTTCAGACCTGCAGAGACTTGATGCGGTTTAAACACAGACGCTGACTCAAAGATGAGCACTCTAGTAGAATAAAAACGCCAGTTAGAACTATTTAATTCAGCAGTTCTTTACAAAAAAAACAAAATCCCCCAAAAATCTGAGTAATCTGTTATTTTAAACTACAAGCCTTCGCATGCTGTAAGGTGTGGCCTCAGTTCAGAAAGCTGCAGTTGGACCGACTGGTCGTGACGGCGTCCCAGCAGGAACCACGCTGACGACAGCAGCTGCGTGTTCAGGCGTGTTCAAGCCACTTCCTGCTGCAGCGACCTGAGCAGTCTGTTCACGCAGCGTTGCTCCTCCATGACCTCTGTTCAAGGTCGCGGGGGGGGGGGCTCTAAAGTGAGTGTCTGAATTTAAGACAGAAGTGATGGTGATGTGGGCACCCGAACCAGGATGAGCACGTTGTGCACGCGCAGCTGCTGTGAAGTCAGAAGCTGCTGCCAGTTATGAGCTCATTCATTCACTCATTCATTCACTCATTCATTCATTCATTTATTCATTCATTCACTCATTCATTCATTCACTCATTCATTCATTCATTCACTCATTCATTCATTCATTCACTCATTCATTCATTCACTCATTCATTCATTCATGCAGCAGAAACGAGGTTTCCATTTATTCAGTGAAATGAACCTTTAATGAAAGTCTGTTTCTTTGTCTTCATGCCATCTGTCCTGTTCTGAAGTAAGTTTGATTTATTTGTTTTAGTTCATCTCCTGTGGGCGTCATGTATTTATGATAATAATAATGTTAATAAAAATAATGATAATAAAGATAATGATGATAAAAATAATGATGATGATAAAAATAATAATGATAAAAATAATGTGTGCAGCAGCGTCAGAAATGAACTAAAACACTGTTGGAAAGCAACGTCTTCCAGCTTTTACCCTTGAAGGAGTCATCACAGCAGATCATCTTATTCAGTGTTAATTTACTGAAAATATTTACAGATTTCATTTTACTTATTTATTTGATAAGTTTTGGCACTAACCATAATAATTAATAATTGCATATAGATCCAGCTTTAAACAAACAAAGAAAAGAAAACGGTTGTTGTCAGGTTTTGGCACTAACCATAAGTATGTATGCAGACAGTGATAAAATAAAATGAATAAATAAATTAATACATTTGATGTTATAAAATAAACCTGCCAAATGTCAATGAATAATTTTTTGTTTCAGCTGTAAAAACAAGAAAAAAAACTTTAAATCAGTGTATTATCAGCATAAAATTAAGATAGTAAAAATATATTTTAAATTTTTTTAGATTTTTTTAAAAACACATTTTTAAATATTTGAAGCATTTTAATCAATTAAAAAAAAAAAAAAAAGTTAAACACTTCATAAAAATGCCTTAAAAATATTAATAAAATAACTCAAAGCTACTCTGCCGCAATACCAGTTCTGACCAGATGGGGGCATACAAATCTGCTTCAGACGGTCTGACACGTCTTGAAATACCATGCTGCCCCCTTGTGGACAGACGTCTTTTACTACATAGAGTGGCTTTACAAGAAAAGTTCATACAAACTGAAAATCTGAAAGAAAAAAAAAAGTAAAATGTAAAAATAAATAAATCCAGATTTACAACAAAAAAGAAATGAGAATGAATGAAAGAAATGTTATCCATATAAAATATATGTATATAAAATAATAAAAAATAAAGTATAGATTATACGTAGGCTTATATATGTATAAATGATAGATTATGTATAAATTAAGATTTAGTTAAGTAAAGATTTACATTTTCATGTAAACTTTACTTTTTAAAAATATTTATTTTAAAACATTTTCATTAATTAGAAATAAAGCTAAATAAATAGATAATAAAATAGCTTAAACGTTTATTAAAAACTTATTAAAGACAATACCAGGTGTGACCACATGGGGGCGTCCAGCACACAATCACGTGTCTTAGACCAGAAGCTCACACAAACATGCAATGTGCTGCCCCATGTGGTGAGTCGTGGTATTACTACATAGTGGTTTTACAAGAAAAGTTTGAAAAGAAAAAATGACTAATTTACTGTTTTATTGTCTAATTTACAATAAAAGAGAAAAGAACATCGAAAAAAGAAACCACTTATAAAAGAAATGATATCTGTTCTGTAGAGCCACATGAATGGGCTTCTGGACCGGTTCTTTAACTGAACCTGTCAGATCCAGTCCATTTCTGACTCTGCTGCCTGTCAGCCTGGTTCTGGTTCTGGTTTTGGTTCTGGTTCTGGTGACCCGTCTCTAATGGACTCCTGTCTCCTCGCAGCCATCCAAGGCTTCAACCCACAGCACAAGATCCAGAGCTTCGAGGAGGCCCGCGGGCTGGACCGGATCAACGAGAGGATGCCCCCTCGCCGCGACAGCAAGCAGTACGAGGCGCCCCCCTCCCCCAACAACCTGCCGGCTGGCACCGGGCCCCCGGACAAGAACGGCACCAACGCTCAGGCCTAGTCCCTCCTCCCTCCTCGCCTCCCCTCCTCCTCTTCCTCCTGCTCTCCTCCTGTCCTCCCTTGCTTCCTTTCCTTCCTGTCTGAGCGGTGCGGGGGAGGGGGGGAGTGAGGCGGTTCGGTCCGAGCGGTTATTTATTTCATCATCGAGTAAATATCGTAGTTTCAGACTGAACGCAGAACACGACCCAGACTGGAGGCTGCTGGTTGCCGCAGCGACAGTCGGGGAGTAACGACGCCCATTCAGATGCTGTGTTTTTGCCCACACACACACACTCTCACACACACACACGTGCACACACACGCACACACATCCTTTCTTATGCCAACGACAGTGTGACTGAGCTCCGCAGAGCAAGTATTGACATTTATACTATATATGTATATTTTAATTGTTCCCTCTTTTCAATGTGATGTTTTTTTTTGTTTGTTTTTTTTTTTTTTTTTTTTTACAACACATAGACTTAAATATCTGGAGTTGGGGGGAGGAGGAGGTGCAGAGCTTAAAGGGTTATTCCACTTCATTACGACTCAGAAACGAGCTGCTCTCTGATTGGTCGAGCTGCTGCGATTAAAGTCGCCTTAGTTTTATCTGAATTCTGATTTAAAAAAAGAAAAGGAAAAGAGGCACGATCGAATGTAGACGTAACGAGAGGTGTGACCCGTTGACCTGCGAGGTCAGCGGGTCACATGACCACATCTGAGGGGGATAGAAAGGAGGAAACGAATCATGGTGAATGTGATTCTGGTCAAATTAAAGTGAGACCTTTAATTTATAAATTAAGTTTTTATTATTTGCAGGAAACTAGAGACTTCTCCAGAGCAGCAGGAGATGATCCTGGAAAACCTTGTTGAAGGGTCATGAACATCAATGTAGCGACGATGTCGATTAAAATCTGGAGAAAATAAACATTTAACACGTCCCACAATAATCATGAAATACTTTTATCAAAGCTGGTCTTGAATACTGAGCGAAACTTTTGGTAAAAGTTCTTCTTAATGATCCAACAATGTTTCAGAAATCAAGAGAATGTTTGAAAATATTAAAGACACGCTGTGTAGCTCTACTGGGTCTGACCACATGGGGGCGTATAGCTCTGCTGTGTTGACCAAAGAGTTATAGCACTTAGTCCTTAACTTTCTATGCTGCCCCATGTGGTCAGAAGTGGTATTTCACAGTTGCTTTATTCAAAAAAAACAAAAAAGTGAAAAAAAAAAACAAAAAAAAAACAAACTGTAATGATAAAATATATATCGTATTGAAAATTTCTTGTGGGAGGGGAAAAATAATCTTACAAGAAAATAAAATACAGACGAATAAAAATAAAATCAGTTTGACTGTATATGATGTGAAATGTTAATAAAGTGGAATAAACCTCTGATGAGAGCAGATGTGCAGCAGCGGGGGAGGGGAGGGGCGTGGCTCAGGTGTGCTCAGATGTGACGAGGGTCTGGGTGGGGGTGCTTTACTGTGGGGGGCCTCATTCCTCAGACATATCTCACAGAATGTACAGAAACATGTTTTTTTCTTTACAGCTCAGTTTGAACTTTTGTTGAGTTCATGTCCTGCGAGGCCTCATTTCTGTAGAACTTTCACTCCATTCAAATAAAAAACAGAAACGTTCTCTGTGCCGAGTCTGTTTAATGCTGCTGCGGGGGTGTAACCACGGTAACCAGACCAGGGTCAGCCCAGGACCAGGGAGCAGCTGAAGGTTTTAGGGGGGGCCAGGAAGCTGCTGCGGGTGTCCAGGTGGACCAGGACCAGATGTCCAGGTGGACTAAAACATGATGGAGGAGGAAGATGTGAAACGAAACGAAGATGAGAGATGTGCTGCTGCTGTTCCAGTTTGTCTCCTTGAATCTGTCAGCGGCTCATCAATGTTTTGTTTCTGCTCTGAAGGTCGTCTTTCTTTCATTTGTGTCTTTTGTTTCCACATTTCTGTCTTGTGTCTTCTTTTGTCTGTTTTCTGTCTTTGAATTCGCTTGTTTTTTTGAATGTTTTTGGCTCTTTTGTTTTCAATGTTTATTTTCTGTCATTTTTGTGTATTTTTTTTCTTTGATGTTAATTTTTGGTCATTTTATGTCTGATTTTGGTCTTTAATGTTCATTTTTGGTCATTTTTCTGTCTGTTTTTTGTCTGTAATATTTATTTTTGTCATTTTTCTGTCTGTTTTTGGTCTTTTATGTTTATTTTTGGTAATTTTTTTTGTCTGTTTTTGGTCTTTTATGTTCATTTTTGTCCGTTCCGTCTTACGTCCGTTGGTGTTTCTCTGGTTATTTTCTGTTGCTCTGAGGCTGCAGAAGGAAGCTGCAGCCGGTCTTCTAAAGCTTCCACCTGCAGCAGGTCTGTGCTGTAGCTGCTGTCAGGTTCTTGTTTTCTTATTTATGCAACAAGAATTAATTTTAACTCTAAACAATCAGATGTGATCAAAGCTGCAGCTTTCATTTAAGACCTTTCACTAAACTCTGGGTTTAGCCATTTTAAATGAACCACAACCTTTCATACTTGTACAAAAGTTCTTTATAATCAGACTATGGGCATCATTGAGCTGCAGATGTTCTTCCAGATGCTTTGATGGCTTTAGGTCGGACCACTGACTCGAGGTCTTTCTGGTGTGTTTAGGGTCATTATCCATCTCAGTTTTGTGTCATTTGAGTTTAGATCTTTAAAACTTGGAATTACGAACCTGTCCCATCAGCAGCTTTAAAGGCCCATCCCATAATACTGCCTCCACTGTGTTTGACACTGACATCTGCTGTGGATCATCAGCTGTTCTCTTTCCGTCTGCTGATGTCGTTTTCTTTCTGGAATGAACCAAACTGTTGTTCTGGCCACAGCTTAGCTTCCTGTAGCGCTTCAGTCTGATGACGACGTCTTTCTTCAAACACCAACCAGCTTCCTGATCCACCTCCAGACCTTTCGGCTGCTTCGTTTGAGTTGACGTGGACCAAATCTGGTTCCACTATTATTTCATTATATTGAATAACTTTCAAACATTTCTAGAAATAACCAAGTTCTGTTTTAAATACACAACAGAGACGTTTTATCAGATTTATTTGGAGTCGTACAACAGAAACTGGGAGGATGAAGGACAGACGGACAGCAGACTCGTCCTCATCAGTGCTCATTAAAAAGACGACATTTAATAAAAGGAAAAAAAAAACAGGTCACAGTACAAACCACAATCATTCAATAAATAAAAGCTGCACACAATAAATAAAAATGTAGATCGCTGCTGAACACGCGTCAGTTCATCCTGAAGAGAAGATCTGCTGGAATCATGAAGCTGAGTTAGTTTTGATGTCAGCGCAGCAGGTAACGTCTCAGGTGAGTCCTCTGGTGTTTCACCTGCATCAGTGATGATGATGATATCAGTGAGATTAGTCAGATGATGTTGCAGCTCCCCCTGCTGGAGCAAAAGGAGATCTTTGATGAGTCTACTTCTGGATATTTCTTCCTCTAATTTTCATTTTTGTGACTTGGATCTTCAGAGATGTTCAGGTTTTAACAGCTGAGGCACCAAACTAGTTTAAAACGGCATAAAGAAGCTGAGTGGGGCCCCCTACAGGCTGGAGGTTGAGACTTGAAGTCTCTCCAGTCGCCATGACGACCGCCTGAGCTCTGCTCTGGTTTCATCGCTGTTGATGTGAAGATGTACCATAATTTTTTTAAAATGCAGTTGTTGCTGGAGACGACAGGGACCAGAGTCTGAAGTTACTTTGGTCCATGGATGGGAGCAAGACCGCAACACAACGCTTCGTCAAAAGAATCAAATACTCCTGATCATTTAAAATACATTTAAAAAGTACGTATCGCTGCTTCAGTGGGTGGGAATCAGGATGCTGAGGATAAAGAGGTAATCTGTGTTTCATCGCTTCCCATGGTGATCTGACAGGTGTTGCCACGGTGACCAGCTCTGGTAACTGAAACAGCTTCACGATAAAACCTGAGACGATCTCTCTTCAAGACAACGACCTCTGGAGCTGAGACTAACTGTCACGATGATGATGAAGATGAAGATGAGGGATGGATATATTATAGTGACACTTTGCAAGCAGTGGTGGTTATAAGTGCAGCACAGGTAATACGTCAGTGCATCAGTTAAGGTTAGTCAGGATCCATCAGGACCAGCCGTCGTCCAGGGACGGGATTGGTTAGTACGATGGATGAACGGATGTCCCGACTTCTGGCCCTTCCTTCCTTCTTCCTTCGTCCTCACAAAGCCGAGGCTCCGTCAAGAATTTCAAAACAGTGAGGTCACTTCCTGTTAGAAAAGCGAGGCTTTCTTCTTCAGTTCGTTCCGTCTCCATAGTGACAGGCGGTCGAACTCGGCCATGGACATCCCGAACAACCGCTGGAAGTCCTCTGGAGACAGATGCCTCTGATGGGACAGGAAAGGACATTTAAAGACGATCACAAACTTCTAACTAGAACATTTCTGAGGAATCTGATTCAGTTCTGACGTCAAAAAATGGAATAACTGAGGTGGAGAACAGCTGATTTAAGGTGGAATAACTGAGGTGAAGAGCAGCTGATTTAAGGTGGAATAACTGAGGTGGAGAGCAGCTGA
>JBAMYA010000004.1:347562-358588 GCA_037176975.1 Arrhamphus sclerolepis
CGGACAAAAATTGTGCATTTTTTACCGACTTCAAAGTTACATTACTCTGTCTCTGAATCACCTAGAGTGTTTCTGACCAAGAGGTTAAAGTGCTTTATAAATAAAGTTAAGTTTACCTAAGTCGACCATCAGCAGGCGTCCCAGTGCCGTGTAGAAGGTGGTCCGACACCTCATGTCGCTCAGGTTGGACTGGTTGTTGACCCCCAGGAAGGAGAAGTGTTCGCTCTGCAGGAGAAAAGACGTGTGACGCATTTCAGATCCGCCACGGAGGTCTTTGAAGGTGCTGCTGGGATACTCACCGTGTGGTTGTTGAGCATGAACTGGACAGCGCTGAGCTTCACCAGCTTCCTCACGCTGCTGTACGTGCACGCGCGTGGCGTCAAGGAGAAAACACGCATCCAGCACGTTCCAGACTTTACATTTAAATCTGCAGCTTTAGTCAGACCTCAAGTGCATGATTGTTTAAAGTCTGAAGAAACATCTTCATCACAAACAGAGGCTACTGCACCGTAACTACGGAAACAAACTTGTAGACATTGACGACATCACTATTCTTTAACGTTATAACGTTATATGTTTTATGTCTCCCCTATTATCAGCCGCAATAATGCATAAAACAAACAAACATTAATTATCAAGCAGCCTTATTCAAATGATCAAATTTGGTGCTCTCCGTGACGCCTGCATGTTTATTTTAGCTTGAGTGGACCAGGCAACACGAACACGGACCACAATGCAGTTCAACACTGACGGCGGATAAACACCTCCGCCTACTGCCTTGAAAGCCAATCATACCGTCACAAATGAAAACTCCGCCCCAAATTATTTTCATTTGCAACTGCACTTTTGTGAGCTAGAATAATTAAAATACATCTTTTCAACTCTGTGAAACACACAGCAAATGTTCCGCTGCCCGCTGGTTATTTTAATGCAAGAGAAGAGAGAATGTAAGCATGACATTTACTATATATATAACAAATCTTTAGACCATTACGGCGGCCAGCAGGTGCAAACGCGCAGCAAACGGTGAAACGAGCTGAAAACACGTATGATGCAAACTCCAAAACACGCAAACACAAAAAGGACAGATGCAACAGAAAAATGCTGCAAACAAACAAAATGCTGCAATCGCAGGAAAAGTAAATAGTAAAAACAACAGCAAACTCACTCCGCAAAGCAGAAGTCCTCCAGACCACTAGGGGGAGACGGACAAAAAACAAATATCGAACCAGACAGTAAAAACAGGAAGTAGACCGATATCAGTCTACTGTCCCGACCTCAGACTGCAGTGATGGACACATCAGAGATGCAAACTTGTAAATCAAAGTCTCTAGAACGCTAACATTACCTACGTAACTATGCTGCTATTCTATAATATTGTAAAATATTTGAAAAGAAATTACGTATAACGGACCTTTCTTTCTTCCTCCAACTTTCCTTTTGAAAATGCGACGTTAAATCTTAATTTCCTGTTTTTACTGAGTGTCTGGTCGATATGATTTGTTCTTTGTCCGACTCCCCCTAGTGGTCTGGAGCACTTCCGTTTTGTGGTGCAGACAAAAACTCAAGACTTCTCCCTCTCTTCTGCCTTACAGAACTTTAACCAAAGATGATGTTTTAGCTCCTCGCATCCTCCCAGAACCAGAGACAGATCTTCGTGTTTTCAGCCTTCACTTCTCAAAGAAACTGAATCTAAACTTCACGCAGACACAAAACCCAGCGCAGGTTTCATTTTGCTGCAAACGTTCTGCGTTTTGTGTCACTCAGGATGGAGCCTGAACTATGAGACTAAATCAGCATGAACACAGACGCGGCGGCAGGAAGGATATCCCAGGGAGAGGTCGTTGAGCAGCTGGAGCGTCTTGGAGGTGATTGGTTCACACTGACCCCAGTACTTCAAGTTTGTGATGCTGAGAGAGAGAGAGAAAACATTTAGGATGCTGCGCTTCACTTCAACATCATGTCCAAGTTTTAAAAAGATACCCCGCTGACTCACATTTTTCCTATAAAGACACTGAGCACCATCGTCTCGTCGTTCAACCCCAGAACTTCAGACAGACGTCGATAAAGCTGAAAGGGAAAAAAAACAAAGACAGTTACAGACGTCATGTTCACTAGCAGTAAAGATCCTCCTTTAACTCGTTTTCATTCTTGTTTTGGGGATTTAAGGTGCCTTTAAATGTGTTGCTCAGAACTTTTGGTCCAGAACAAAACTGAAAAAAGATGAAATGATTTCTGTTCACCAGTAGAAAGCACTGGTTCGTTTGACGTCCACGTGGACCTTGTGGACATCAGACCAGAGACAAAGCAGAAGAGACGTGAAAAAGGTCACGACCTGACTGGAAGATTTCTGGTTTCTGCTCTGTTTTCATCTGCTTGTTGGCTACACACTGACGTTCACGCCAGCAGGACGAACTTAATTCACGAACACGTCCTGAAGGTCTCAAGCTTTTCCTGCTCAGGGTCACATGACGGTCAGCAGGTCAGCGGGTGGATCAGTCAGGAACATTTACCTTCTCACATAAACTCCATCATTTATATCCACAAAGATTATGTAAATCTACTGTTTTGTTTTTCCTGATTTCTATCACCATTTATTACAGGTTTAAATATTCTTAAATATTGAGATCAAATGTTCTGATTTTCACTGAAATTTCTGTGTTTGAATGACAGTCAAGTCTCTGTGCACGTTTAGTGACGTGCACGCTGGTGTTCACACCGCGTTTACACTCAGGTTTGTTCCTCCTCATCCTTCCTGCACTTTCCCGTTTTACCTCAGTCGTCAGAAAAACCTGGTTTTATCCGCCGTCATGGTTTTAAACCTCAAGTTTCTGAATCTGGAAACAAACCAGCGCTTCCATCTTTAATTAAAACCCGTTTCTTTAATGTCCTCAGTACCACTGGTATGACTGCTGGGATGTTAATGGTGGCTCATGGCGCCCGCTTGGTCCCGTCAGGGTGGGGTCACTGAGCCAGGTGCTCACCTTTGATGACTTCTGCACCTGGTCACCGATGTAGATCTTTCTGAACTGTTCGAAGAAGCTGAGCATGGCCAGCTCCAGCCTCTCGTTTCCCGCCTGAGCGAGCCGAGAGTCCGTCAGGTTCATCAGCTGCAGAACCCTGATGGAACGAACAAACGCAGCGCTTCGTCAGGATCTTAGTTACGGCGTCACTTTTCTTCAGGTGAACATCAACCGACCATCTGGACACTCACCGGCAGACCAGTTCTCCATCCATGGCGTCCTGCTCATCTGTGCTGGCGAATGACA
The DNA here is from genome assembly GCA_037176975.1 of Arrhamphus sclerolepis. Lineage (NCBI taxonomy): Eukaryota > Metazoa > Chordata > Actinopteri > Beloniformes > Hemiramphidae > Arrhamphus > Arrhamphus sclerolepis. Next base: position 350,832 of record JBAMYA010000004.1, read on the forward strand.
CCCGTCCACCAATCACAGCCCCGATGATATAAACCAACCACGTCAACCGGCCTGAAAGCAGAGAGGGGAGGGGTCACTGATGTGAAACCTGTGAGAGCTGTGAACCCTGGCCGGTACCGGTGCGCGGCAGCTCATCGTACCCTCCTGCACCGTGATGTCGGCGGCGCTCGAGTTGGTGGACTGCAGCAGCTCCTGGTAGCTCTGCGCCGCCTGGTCGAACAGCTGCACGAGGAGAGCGCACGTCTTCTCGTACTCACACCTGCCGATGGTGGAGAGCTGGTCCAACTGCTGCTGGACGAGGCCGGCGTCATCCAGAGGGTCTTCTAGGCCGTCCCTGTGGAGAGACGTTTGGTTCCCCCATAAATAAGTGCATTTTAAATGATCACAATATCAATCATCAACTCTTCACCAACCAGTGGATCTATCAGGCTTTTATGAAGCTGTTCTTCTCATACTTGAGGAGTTAAAACGTTTTCATGTCTGAGTAGGAGTTTTTAAATCAACAGAAGTCTGCCTGGAGTTCCACAGGTGTCAGTCCTAGTCCTCTTCTCGTTATCATATATACTTTCATTTGAAAGCACCCAGGAGTCAGGAAGAAGATTCCCACCCAGAGACCAGCGGTGCTACAGGACGGCCTGCTCGACCACCCAGGCAGAGATCCTCACCAGCTCCTCAGAGCAGAGTGAGAGGAAGACCAACCAAATCTGCCTAGTCACCCGGAAACCCGTCAGTCTTCACAAGACAGAGGCAGGAAAGAAAACTAACTGAAATGTACAACTTAAGGTCGTAAACTGTGAGCTTTGTGTTTTTGTTGGAAATTTTGCTTTTGGTGGTTTAAAAAAATACACGTTGAAAAAAAAACATTTCTTTTGAACAAATAATTACTTTGTCATAAATTGCAAATTTTGTATAAATTTAATGCAACTTTTTATGGTAAAATCGCACGCTTTGCAAAAATCGTGATCTTTTAACTTTTAAACTGCTTTTAGTTGTAAAATATCGACTTTCACAAAATTGAAACATTTTCAAATTCAAAATCACAACTTTTTTTTTTCAACTGTGGATTTGGCAACATCACAACTTTGTCATAAAATATACATTTTGTCAGTTTTTTTAATAAATGTCCAACTCTTGATTGTAAATCGTGTTTTAAATGTATAATTGTGACTTCTTAACTGCTATAGTTTTGTCCTTCATGATGTCAGCAGGGGCCACATTAAACGGTGACTCTACAGACAACTGCTGATTCTAAGAAAGAAAAGGAGTGAAGATTTAAAGTGTGGACTGAGGGACGGAGGACCGAAGCTCCGGGCTCTCACCTGAGGATGACGTGCACCGACTCCAGCCGCGACGTGATGTAGGCCTTGGTCACCTCCGGGGTGTAGGTCTCCAGCAGGTGAGGCTCGGTGGCTTTGACGTAGGGTACGGACGCTGCCAGGCGCTGCCACAGACTCAGCAGGTAGTGAACGCTGTTGGGGGCAAACTCCCAGTGCTGCGACACCAGAGGATGATGGGAGCAGGAGCCGTTACCGACCAACATCACCCCACCTCATCTTCTAACATGTTGTTCCTCCTACCAACACCTGAACTTCTGGAGTCGTACGACCTTATTTAAACACCCTGTTGTCCATCCACTCATTTAGACACATCAATACTCTTCTATTTTTGACTGATCTCTAATCTCTAAACGCTTTTCTTTTACAAATATCTTTTCACAGCTGATACCATTTTAGGAAAATTTGGTATTGTATTCCTGAGAACCTCAGAGAACACACAATCTACACTTCCAAGCGGTTTCTAAATTGTTTTCCATCCTTTCAAACATGATTGACTCTGGGTCTCTTTTGAGGCTTTTAGTTTTAGCTGCAATACTTCTTTAATTTTGATTTCTTTCTTCTTTCCATTTACTACCACTTGGGTCAGTTTTAAAGCAGCACAACAGAATCTGAGCCACCAAGCAGACAAGAAAACTATATTTGTACACAAACTTACAGAAAGACAAGCAACTCAAACTGGCCAATAATAATCTAACATGGCAACCATGGTCAGGCTGTTTACTATGTGGAGTTAGCCAGATGCTAACAGAGATGAACGTACATGATCACTATGACCATCATGACAGAGGCAGTGCAGTGCACCGACCAGTAAGATCTCGTACACGAGTACTGGACCAACATAAACCCGCTGGTGTGAGCTGAGACCAGGGGCCTGCTAGTCTGATAACGTCCTAGCCTTGGTAAGCTATAAATACTTTTTCCATCTACATCCTGTGAATTTGAGTTTGGCTGATATCACAGCCGGTTTGGTTGTATTACTAAAGTTCTTGTTTCATCAGAAGCCTGGAGAATAACAACAATGGTAACAGAACTGCACGTCTCAACCAGAGGAGGTGCTAAAGAGCTCAATCTTACATGGTGTTGTTTTAAGGCAGCATGCTGCTGGTTTTCAGTTTTTAATGAGGAAACCACAAATTGGATCTTGAGCATTAGACAACCAAACTCACATTTGAAATGTGAAGTTTTTAACTTATTTGTGCTGCTATGACATGCTATGGCCTCTTTCTATGGTTAAACTTTATTTTTTATCTTCTTCAGAATTTGCAAGTGTCTCGTCTAGATGACTAGTGCCCTGCCATGTCGGTGTTTTTTAGGACCCTCTTCCACAATGCTGCCACTTTTATACTTATTGGAACCAATAACTGAGACCAGTGTTCCCCTCCTCATCACCTCCCTGTCCGTTTCAGGGTGTCAATGTGTCTTTTGTTTGATATTTATAAGGTCTACAGCTGACCTTATAAAGCTTTGTGCTCCTTCAAGGATGCGAAGGTCCAATGACCAATTATGTTTTCCATCCCCCAGACTTCAGAACGGGGAGATCAAACCTTCTCAGCAGTAGCTCCCAGTTTCTTCTCTTTGTGCTTCTGCCTTTAAACTAACCCTATGACCTTATTCCTATTCTTACTGCATTTTTATCTATTTCTTATGTACAGAACTCTGGTCAATCTAGTTGCTTTACAAGTGTTTCAGAAATAAAGACTGGTTTGGATTGGACTGAGGCGTCCAATCACGGCCCAGAGCACCCACCTGCAGACTGGTGACAGTGAAGTTGGCGATGAGGCGGATCACCTCCGGGTAGTTCTCCACTTTAACCAGCTCCCCCAGCTGGTAGTTGCTCTTCAGTCTCGCCAGCAGACGGCAGAACTCGTGGTAGTTGTTGGGGTCCGGCAAACACTGCGGAGCCAACAGCAGGTTCATGAAGGAAGCGAGCGGCAGGACCGCGGGCGCTCTGTGTCTGCAGGTGTGCTGCTCACCTGTGGGTTCGCCAATATCCTCTTCACTCCGTCCACCAAATGGGAGAGGAACTTGGCCCGTTCTGCGTTGTTGAAAAGCGACCTCCGGACGGAGGCGATCTGGACTAGACATGACAACACCTGCGCAGGTACACCAGCAGCTCAGACTCAGACTCAACCTCACGACTGATTCTGGCCGTTTCATGACGAGCGCTCGTACTTACCAACGGGGAAAGGGATGGAGGGATGGAATGATAGAGATTGAAGAACAGCTGCAGCGTGGAGGAATCAAGAAACGCTGCAGAAACACGAGAGACACGAGTGTTTGAGAGAAACCAAATCTGACGCTGAAATACACTGCTTCTTTTACCGATATCGGATCACACTGTGTAATAGTGAACTTTAACACAACTTGGACGTGGGAATGTCCGGTTCTGGGCTGGAATCAGTTCCCACCAACATTTTCAGTTCTTATAACTCCTGGAGGAAGTTCCCCTTCACGCATGAACTGGGAGTCCTGTAAGATTAATGTGAGCTACGCTGCAGGACATGACTGTTAGCTTACTGCAGGTGTCAAACTCAAGAGAGCGTTTAAAGATGATCATAAACGTCTAACGAGAACGAAGTTTCAACACGACTGCCTGTTTGATTCAGTTGTGACAAAACAAGTGGAATAAGTGAGGTGGGAGCAGCTGGTTTATGTCACAAAGTCAGGGTTTAGGAAACGCTCGAAAAGGACTTTACAACAAGAAGTTGATCATTTTTGACAAATCTTTGAGAAATTTTCTTTACTTTTGTTTTAAGTTGTGATTTTCAGACACGAATTTGAGATTATGGAAGTTTTTTCAAATAATTTTATGTAAAAATGTTGCAAAAGTTGATATTTTCTGACAAAGAAATTTGAGATTTCAAGTTAAAATGTCATTATTTTACAACCAAATTTGCTTTTTTTCTCAGCAAAAAATGTCAGTTATTTTAAGTCCGTGATTATACTTGAAAAAAATTGTGATTTTAATATATAAGTCTCAATTTTATTCATTAAGGTCACACTGGTGATATTGGAGAATTTGCCATTTTACAACAAAATGTGTTCAATGAAAAAGTTTTTCTTAATTTGCTACTATAATATAATATAATTAATTTGTCATTTTAGTGCAAAAGCCTCCTTTTTGCTAAATTTGAGGTTCTCTGACAAATATTCTTTTTTTTTTTGCTTTTTTTAAATTCTACAACCAAGAACTAGCGGGAAATCTGACAAAATGAATAACCAGACCTTTAATGGTAACCATGGTGATGACGTAGCTCTTTGACTGTAACCATGGTGATCATAGAATCAACCCGCTGATGCAAAAATAAAACTCTTACAGCGTTTCTACAACTGGACTGTGATTCTGTCCATCGTGACGCCAGAGTTGTCTGTAACGGAGGTGGCTACCTGATCTCCATGACGTGGGGATCTGTACGGTGCAGAGGTCGTCCGACGACTCGTCTGTGGAAGTTCCTATGAAGTCAAAGTTGAGGCAATTGTAGCTGAGCTTGAGGAGCTGCATCAGCAGGCCGTGCTGGGATTCATCGTTCAGGTTCAGGTTCTTCCCCGAAGCCTGAAAACAAGCAGACAACCATCAGCCCCCTGCTGGGCTCCACGCGGGTTAAAGTCCTTTGATTCTCAGGCGTACAGCTCCACTCCCCCTTTAGCGGACCGGACGGTCATGGTAAGCACAGATCCGACACAGAATGGCTTCAGGAGGAGAAAGTCTGCCTCCTGGAGTAGCCCAGTCAGAGCCAGGACCTGAACCACAGCGATGCTGAGGAAAGACTTTAAGCTGATGCATTTCTGAAAAAAGAACCGTCAGAACTTCCTCCTGAACCTTCTGATCCGAGATGCTGGAAGTGTTAAAGTTTCTCTTTCCCTTTCCACAGAAACCACATTTACATTTCCTGGTCGTTTTATTGCTCCATTTTTGTGACTTTAATAAAGATCAGATCACATTTTATGGGAGAAACCATGTGGTGGTTATCTGAACGGGAGGCTGATTCTCCCTGCAGTTTACATGTCTGTGACTCGTTAGCTCCATATGCTAATAAAACAGGCAGGCGGCTGGTTATTCTGCTGAGTCATGCTAACAGCTGTATTCTGACCAACACTCCAGCTGCTCTGTAACAGATGTGAGATATCAAACAAGTGCGAACTGATGATTAATGACGCTGCAGAGTTCAGAGCTCCTCTGATCAGTAGAAACAAAGTCAGAAACTCCTGATTTAAATAATGGTTGTCCTCTTTTACCCCTAAATGATATATTTCAGAATGACTGTCATAGCAACAACTACATTTCAGTTCTGATTCTGATATCTAGTTGAGGACTTATTTCAACAGCCTGAAAACGGGATCAAGCTTCTGGACATCAGCGGTGTTCTGGAACAAACCTGCTTCAGAAGATTGCAGGACAGAGTGAAGATGTCGAACAGGGACGAGTCTCTGAAGGACGAAGCAATCTTCCTATGTTTGGTCAGCGGATGCGTTGTGTCAGCCTGAGGAGGAGGAAAGGTGGAGGGATCAAGGGAACGTGGAGGAAATGAGGAGGAAACAAGGGGGGAACGTGGAGGAATCAAGGGAACGTGGAGGAAATGAGGAGGAAACAAGGGGAGAACGTGGAGGAATCAAGGGAACGTGGAGGAAATGAGGAGGAAACAAGGAGGAAATGAGAGGAAACGAGGAGGGAACAAAGGGAGAACGTGGAGGGAACATGATGGGAACATGGAGGGATCAAGGGAACATGGAGGAAATGAGGAGGAAACAAGGGGGGAACATGGAGAAAATAAGGAGGGAACGTGGAAGAAACATGATGGGAACGTAAAGGAAATGAGGAAGAAACAAGGAGGGATCAAGAGAACGTGGAGGAAATGAGGAGGAAACAAGGAGGAATGGAGGAGGACACAAAGGGGGGAACGTGGAGGAAACAAGAGGAAACGAGGAGGGAACAATGGGGGAATGTGGAGGAAATGAGGAGGAAACAAGAAGGACAGGTGAAAGAAATAAGGAGGAAACAAGGAGGAAAGGTGGACGAAACGAGGAGGAAACAAGGGAATGTGGAGGGAACATGATGGGGATGTGGAGGGATCAATGGAACGTTGAGGGAAAGGACAGAAACCACGAGGGAAGGTGGAGGAAATAAGGAGGGAACAAGGAGGGAACGTGGAGGAAACAAGGAGGGAACAAGGAGGGAACGTGGAGGAAACAAGGAGGGAACATGGAGGAAATGAGGAGGAAACAAGGAGGGAAGGCGGTGTTAAATATGACCAGAACAAACCAGGATGCTGAAAAGAAGCAGGTGAGAGCTGAGGACAAGAACTGACCTGATTGATCTCGTTCGTCAGCTGGGACAGAATGGTGACGCCTATGATGCAGTGCTCCACGCTGTCCTGGAAATACAGCGGTTATAAATCAGACACAAACGTCCAGATCAGCCGCTTCTGTCACTCTGATCCATAAGACAGTCTGAAACCTTCCCAGGATGCACTGAGACAGGCGACTGACAGCTTTAAACACTCCTTCCTACGATTCCTACATTTCCTCTCATCCTTGTTCATCACTTTGTGGACGTTTCACTTTCAGAATTAGTGCTTTATTGGTAAAAGAAAGTCCTCGCAGAAATGAACTGGGTCTGGCAAAAAAAAGTGAAAACCTTCAGAAATTTACATTTCAAATATTGTTTAAGGACTTTTATTTGAGGTCTGACATGTCCTCAGAAATGTGGATGAGAAATCTCTAACTGTGCTACAAAAACATTTGACAACATTAGACGTGTTTTTAGGACACAGTGTCTGCTGCTCACAGTTTAAGTATTTATTTGATATCATTTATCATTTTCAAACAGCAAACACTTCAGAGGACTAATTTCCAGTTTGCAGAATCATTGTGATTAACTGACGCTGCTAATGGTTCCCCATTGCTGGTCACCATAGCAACCAGTGAGCAAGCAGCCCTCCCTCCCCTGTTAGTCCATTCTAGTGGTCGTCTCCGTATTTACTGGATCATTTCTGATGCCCATCAAAGTTCAGGTATTTACTGTGCTGGCACCTGCTCTTCTGCTGCATATAAGCCAAAGAACATGAACAGGAAACTTCCTCTAAAGCAGGGGTTCTCAAACTTTTTGGGGCCAGGGACCCCTTACAAGGGGGAAAATTTTCCAAGGACCCCCTCATAATCCTCACGCCAATTAAACATATATTTACCACCATTTGATCCCAAATGCCATAGGAAAGTTCGTCAATTCTCCTTCTCACAGTGTCTTTTGACAGCGGGACAGCTTTGAGTTTATTAGCTGCATCTGTCCCAAGCACAACTTCACACATTTCCAGTGCCGCTGGGAGTTCTTGTCCGATTGAGTGCAGCTTTTTACTTTTCGCGATCCGTTGAGCCACTAAGTAAGAGGCCTTCTGTGCTTTTTCTGAAGTTGTGGCCAAGTTC
>JBAMYA010000004.1:375569-396323 GCA_037176975.1 Arrhamphus sclerolepis
CGCATTTACCCGATTAGCAATTCGTTACCAACAAACCTGCTTTGCTTTATTAGCGGCTGATGTGTTTGATTTCCCTCTATAACATTAATTTAGATTCCTCAAAGCTCTGCATTATGATAATGCAGCTTCTTCGGTAAAATAAGGTGATCGCGCTATCATCGGAAACGGTAACGGTTACCGGAACAGCAAGTAAACCTGCATTCAGGGAGCAGTGTTCTCCTAGGAAAGTATGGAACTTTATAAACTTTTTAAAAATAGATTTTTTTTGTTGTTGTTCCTGGAAAAAAAAATCAACATTTGCAACATTTTCATATAAAATTACAGTTGAAGATTGCAAATTTTGAACAATAACTTTTTGGCCAAAAATTAGAGTTTTGACAAAAAATTTTCAACTTTTAGTTGTAAAATCTTATTTAATCATTTTCTAAATCGTGACTTTTTGACATCCCTTTTTCCTGTATCATTGTGGGGGAATTTTTGGTCCCGTCTTCTGGACAACATTGTTTCAGTTTGCTGGTGCTTTTTGGGGGATTTGCTTTCCAAAGCTCTCAAACGTTACATGTGGCATCTGTGTCCGTCTCCGTAGACTCTTAAAGGGGTGATGTTGTTTGTTCCAAGAATGAACTGTGGGTTGCGACACTTCTGTCACAGTTTTTTTTATTTATTTCTGACACATCAACACATGTGTCAGGCAGTCAGGTTGTTGCTAAGTAGCTAGTGCTTAGCCAATGAAATTTTATGTGGTGACTCGTATCTGTTGATGGATCATGTTGTGTCGACAAGGTCAATTCAGAACCTGATGTGAAATCTGAGAACCAAAACCCAGAATCTGAAATCAAGAAATAAAAATCTGTAACTGAGAGTTCAATTATCTTTTCCTCTGTCAGTTCTAAAACCATCTCAATTTTCAAAACAGTCCTCAGTTGTGCTTTTTGTTTTTGAGTTTACTAAAATGAGTGTCAAATCAGTGCCATGTCAGTCAACAGCAGGGGAGGTGGGATATAGCTGAGATCTAGTAGCTGATTGGCCGCTGGATGACTCAGCACTTCATACATCGCCATCAGAGCACCAAACTTCTGTGGAGAAATGCAGTGATGTTGACTTAGCTATTTTATCGTTATATTTAGTGAGTATTCAGAACAGACTCTTTTAAAAAGCAACAAATGTAGCAACTTTTTCTGGTGTTATTGGGAATTTTTGAGGACTTTTTGAGAGTGTGTATTGTTTATCTCAGCCGCGGTGGGGGGAGGGGTGCTGTTGTGAGTCCTTCCACGTCTAATAGCACTCATAGTCGGACCAATCCTCTGTAAACAGGTCACCTGAGGTCTGAATACTCACTAATGATAAAGTTGCTAAGTTGCATTTATCAGCAGAGGCTTGGTGCTCTGACGTCTAAGTATAAAGTGCTGAATCATCCATACATCTTAGCTATGTCCTGCCTCCTCTGCTGCTGATTGAGGCGGCACTGATTTGACGCTCACTTCTGCATCAGTCACAGGTTCGCCTCCCCGGTGTTGGTTCCTCCCGAACTCCCGTCGTCTCAGAAATCAAATCCGCCACCAGGTTATCAAGTTATCAATAAAAAACGTTGAGCCACTCCAGTTTGGAGAGGTCTTCAAAATGACTTTATTCACTTGTGGTTATTCCATACAGAGCACACAATAGCATTAATCTTAAAAACAACCGCTGCCCCCCCTCCTCCCCCTCCCCTACCCCTTCCCCCGAATTAAACAATAGTCTTCCTGGCTGCAGGCTATTGTGCACGGTTCAAAAAACAAAAACCAAACACCTGTTTTAAAGTGTAATATACCAGTTATTGCAATTCATGTAAAAAAGGAAAAAAAAGACAACTCATTAGAATATATATTTTTATATTACAATACAGACTTTACAACCAACGATTGTGTTTAAATGCGTCTTTTATTGCATCAAGATACTCAGAATTTACCTTTCATTGAGCTCCAGCTTCAATAATAATAATAATAATCATTATTTTTTTTATTTTATTTTTTATAAAATAACAATCATATTAAAACAAATATATTACTGGTTGGTTTAATTTGCAAAGTTGTGGAGAGACACTGAACGGGAAAAATAAAAATAAAAAATACAGTTTGGCTTTTGAGAAAGTTCGTTAAAGTGTGTGTGAGAGTGTGAATTTATGTTTTTTAGAAGGCATGCCAACGTGCTTCATAATCTCAGTCGTACTTGTTTTTTTCTTAGGTGAAAATATCACAAATTTCCAAACAGTTTTGAAGGATTTGAAACCCAAAGTCAGCAAACGCGTGTGGTGACAGTTTATCAGAAACTACCACAGCTGAACTTTTGAATGTCGCTGTGTCAGTATGTACAAATGCGCGCGCATGTGGTTGTGCGGTTGGGTGTTTTTTTTGTTAAATGAGATCCCCGATGGGAATGCGGGGCAGGCAGACGTAAGCCTGGGGGGTCCTGCTGAGGTTGATGGGGTTCCCGTCCAGACGGATGTCCTCCAGCGCGTTCCTGATGTAGTTGAAGTCATTCAGGTTGCAGAACGTGTCCTCGTGCATCATTTGAATATTGTTACGCTGCAACAGAAGACAAAAGAAGCTTGATAAATGTCCTGTAGTTGGACTAAATCTCTACAGTTCTTGCCTCGGGCTTTGATCCAAAAAAAGTGGAAAAAGACACATGAGAATCAGTTTTACATCAAAATCAAATGCCAGTGATTTTTACAACAAAGACAAAAAAATCTACAAAAGTCACACTTTTATGACAAAAACGAGATTTTTTTTTGTCTAAAAGTAGCAACTTTTGTAAAATTTGTCACATATGACTGATGATTTGATCTTTAAGAAGGTTGCAAAATTGAGATTTTGACAAAAATTCAACCTTTTAACAACAAAGTTTTGATATTGTGACCTCAAGTCATAATTTTAAGTAAAAAAGAAAATAATTTTTATCATAAAGGTCCCAATTTTACAGAAAAAAGTCATGATTTAGTGAAATTTTATTATTTGAGGGTGTTAAGTCACAAGTCTAAGTCAAACAGTGGCGATGTTGCAATAATCAGAATTTTTTTTGTCAGTATTTGTCATTAATTCAATTTCACTTCAATTTCAGTTTATTTATATAGCGCCTATTTACGAAAACTCATCTCTAGGTGCTTTAGAAACCCAGAGCATGACCGCCAAGCACATGGCAGTACCATCATCCATCCATCCATCCATCCATCCATCCATCCATCCATCCATCCATCCATCTTCCGCTTATCTGGGATCGGGTCGCGGGTGCAGCAGCCTAAGCAGAGAAGCCCAGACCTCCATATCCCTGGCCAATTCTTCTAGCTCAACCAGGGGAGATCCCGAGCTGGTCCCAGGCCGGTCAAGAGACACTGTCCCCACAGTGTGGATGTGAAAGACACCCTCCCTTTTGCGGAGTCCTGGTGCAGTAAACCAGGCTCCCTCCATGGGCGAAGGGCTGACATGCACAGTGTAGTTATTATCAATCTCCTGTGGGGGTGATGAGGTGCGTGCAGCAGGTGCAAACGAGTCCAGCAGTGAAAGGCATGCATTTTTAACAAGCCGAGCGGCACCACAGCTATCATAGATGCCATCATGCCCATGACCAGCAGGATTGTTTGAAAATGCGATCTGTGTCCCAACCAAAATTGCACCAGGCAGTGATAAAATGCGGTCAATCGGTACTCCGACAGACGGGCTCAGTTTGATTCGGAGCATATTTCCAATCCGAGAAACGGAATCTGCTGACTCAGAATCAGTGTGCTTTTCTGAAAATTCACAATAAAGCCCAGTGTCTGTATGTGAGACAGAACTAGCTACAGATGTGCTGCAACCTGTTCTCTGGAACTCACTATCAGAGCCCAATTGTCCAGATAAGCCAGGATGCAGATACCCTTCTCTGTTAGGGGGCTTAGTGCCACTTCCACACACTTTGTAAACGTGAGGGAGCGAGCAACAGACTGAAGGGCAACTCCAGGAATTCGTAGACTACGCCCTCGAACACAAACCTCAGAAACTGTCTGTGGTCTCGATGTATTGCCACGTGAAAATAAGTGTCTGTCAGGTCGATTGTTGCAAACCAATCTCCAGTGCAGTTGTACAAATCTGTTAAACAGCTATTTCACCATCGAACGCAGTCGTCTATAAAGTTATAATTTTGTGAGTTGCAATTTTATTTTTTTTCAAAAGTGAAAAACTAAAATATTAAAATATTAAGTCATTATTTTACAACAAAAACTTTGGGATTTAGGAATCTTGATTTTACAAAAAATACTTGTGATTTAGGACATTTTTTGTTTTGTCAACAAGTTTAGAATTTTTGGTCATAAATTCACAATTTTGTAAATTTCAGGTGATCTACAGAGAGGATGGAAATGGTACACTGTGGTACCCTGAACGTTTGTGGTGATCAGTAAGCAAATTAAAAAAAAGAAATAGATTCTGATCGTAACAGTCAAATACACAATTCCTTGAATGACCAGTAGGCGCTGTCTCCGAAAATGTGTCATTTTCCATTGACCCCCATGTTAAAATGTGCCTTTATGGGAAAACGCAGATAATGATGTCATAGCTTTGGAAGCTTCTGATCGGTTGATTAACGACATGTGAGTAAATTGGAGGCACACCTCAAACACACTGCTTCTTGTGTGACATCACACACTGCTGATGGAGGTTTTTAATGTTGTTGGGCTGAGTCTTCTTGTTTTTTTTAACTCACATATTAGAACAAGATATGCTCCTCTGGCTTTTAAACCTCCTGTGGTTCTGCCCATCATCAAAAAATCAAAACAATCTCCACCCCCCTATTTTATCACAAGCTAGACCAGTGGTTCTCAACCTTTTTGGGGTCGTGGACCCCCTGCATATTCTTGACCTCCCTCCCCTCACATAAAAAACACAACATGACATATTCTTCTTTATAAAGTCTCATCTTGCTGTCTGTTTTCGTTTTCTTTTCCGTTGCGGTCTTTTTTTTGATATGAGCCATTTCTCCATGTTGTCTACTTCTCCCCCCCCCCTCTTTTTCTTCTTCTTTGTGTTACTGTACTTATCGTCTTCTTCTTAGTTTTTTTTTCTAACATTATCACAATTTCAAGCGCTAACTTGAACTTTGCAAGTTAAAGAGTTTTCCCCAAACAGCTTCCTGCAAATATTTCACAGTAAAAGCATTTTTAAGAAATGAATGGTGTATGTCCACTGAAACAATAAGGGGCTCATAATTTGAAAAGGATGCAGATCGTGTTTAGTTTGTACTAACAGTGTCATGCAGTAACTTCAACAATGCAAACGGGTGCAAGATTTCTTATTAAAAACAATCAATTACACTTGTGAAAGAAAAAGAAGGTCATGTTACCTTCTGTAGTTTAGGTAGATAAAGGTTTCGGCCACATTGGAGTAAAATAATAATCTATTTCTATAAATGTTGGAGGATCTTTTTAAAATATATATATTTTATTGTCACAGACCCACGGACCCCTTGCAATTACACCACGGACCACTACTTGTTCAGCTTCAGTATTTTTTAGACTCCAACTCTCAATGACAACGCCTTCTCTGTGGACTCAGGACATCCTGCTGTACTGGTCCTACTGGATCTTTCTGGTGCTTTCAACACCATTGACCACAGTGTTATTATTTCTCGTCTGGATGAATACATTGATGTCTCTGTTTTCTGATTTGTGACCTCCCCTCTTTCCTGTGGGATGTCACAGAGCTCCATTCTCAGGCCACTTCTCTTTGTTTATGTCGCTTCTTGGATCAGTAATTGCCAAATGTAATCTGTCTTTTCACTGTTTTGCAGATGACATCCATGTATATCTGCCATTACCCTCTTTACTGAACAGCATCAGTGATGTCAGTCAGTGGTTGGCCCAAAACATTCTGCTCTTAAACAAGGAGAAAACTGAAGCTATTTCATTTCAGACCACAGCCAAATCCGACATCACCCTTTCAGGTTGTAGTACATTGTCTTCTCATTTGAACTGTTTTGGGGGTTTTACTAGATGGTAATTTTAGATATGGGAGGCAAATTGAATCTGCAGTTAAAACTAGTTTTTACCAGCTGTGCCTTCTTGCAAAGGTGAACCCTTTCCTGAGGAAATAGTGACATAATTATCAGCTCCAGGCTGGATTATTGTAACACTGTATGTTGGCTTTAACCAGTCTCTACTTATACGCCTTCAACTGATACAAAACGCGGCGGGTCGGTCCCTGACCAACAGTCCTAGACATGAATGCATTACCCCGATACTTCAGTCCCTTAATTGGTAACCAGTCAAGTTCAGGATTGATTTTTAAGTTTTAATGTTTGTTTTTAGGCTCTGCATGATTTCACCCCTCCCTTTCTGTCTGAGCGGCTAACCTGTCGCTAGCACACGAGGGCTCTACGCTCATTGAGCCATCTTGTTTTGGAGATACCGAGGTCACACGACAAGCTTTGGGGTGACTGTGGTTTTGTTGATGCTGGAACTTTTAAATCAAGACTCAAAACCTATTTTTCTGGAACTGCTCTGTTAGCTTTGTGACACATTTATGACCAGTGTTTTCATTTTCTTTTTCCTCTCATTTCTCTATTTTTTTTAATGTTTTTAAGGTAAGGTTTTATCTTCTTTTATATACATTTTACGCTCAACTTGACTTTATTGATAACTCTTTATTGATCATGGGAAAATTAAAAGAAGTCAGCCGAGATATCATGAAAAGATTTGTGGACTTCCACAAGAATGGAAATAATTTCTTTAATCTGAATGAAAACACAACACATTTACACTGACTTAATCTCGGAGACTAAGAAAAAAAAGTTTCTGTCTTTTTAAGCAGTGGATATAAACTTCTGGTTTCAACTATATTTACATTCTGGTACAAAAAATAAAAGATATGGGTCTCTTGACAACTGTATGGTGGGTGATTTTTTATGTATCTAATCAGGGAAAATTTTCATAAAAACCACACATTTTTCAATAATTAAGGACGTCGAATTGATTGATTTTAGCTGGACTTGAGTGGTTGCAACACTTGTAAGAAGCGGCCGTCACAATCCTGGACTTGTTACTGTGAAGAAGCGTCTCTGTACCCCACATTCCTCCACTGTTGTTCAGGTGTGAATATAAAAGTAAAGATACCTGTAGGTGTAGAGATCGCAGGCTGTCTGGTAGAGGAACTGGGATGTAATCGATGTTGTTGTCTGTTAGGTACAGGTACAGCAGGCCGGTCATATCCTGAAATACAGTCAGATGAAATACAGGTCAGTGCTGAAGACTCATATGATGTGTTTCAATTGCTTCTATCTGACATATGTTATGGAAGTAATTAAAAAAAAAAGCTCAATAATATAAACAAAAATCTGTCACCTTTGCTGTTTAATCAGCACCAGGTCCAGTTTTAACTGCCGCTCGTTTGACTTTCTTACCCAACGTGATATTTACAGGAGCTAGTTCTTGTTGATGTTGTGTATCAACTACCTGGTCCTTTCTGTTCAAACTTTCATAATTTCTCTTAGTGCGAAGTGTGATTAAAGTCTTTTACACACATGTAGATCAGGGGTATGAAACTCTTTTTCATAGGCCTTTAAAGGGACAGTTATTCTTTAGATTCTCAATCAGCTGTCTTCAGATTTGCAGCTGGTTCCTGGGTTTGGTCGTTTAACAATAAATAAATAAATAAATAAATAAATAAATATTGTCATAACATCTCAAATTTCACAAAATCAGCAACTTCACGAATCACAATCCTTTTTTCAAAAAATGTAAATTTTTCAATAATTTCAACTTTTTGCCCTAAAAGTTTTCTGTAAAAAAAAGCAAATTTTGTTGTAAAATGGATTTTGCGATATCTCATATGTTTTTATATATATAAAAAAGGGAATTATTTCAGTTTTCTAAAAAAAAATTTTTTTAAATCTGCAACTTTTATCATAGAATCACACATTTTTCTTGTCTAATTGAAAATTAGAAGATTTTGTTGCAAAATTACTTTTGCAATTCAACGTCCATTTTCATAAAAAAGAATTGAAAAATAAAAAGAAAATAGAATAGAAAATTCTTGTCATAACATCTCAGATTTCACAAAAATCACCACTTTTATCATGGAATAGAGACTTATAAATGAAAATCACAAATTAAAAAAGAAAAAGAGTTTTGCTGTAAAGTTGCAACAGGCTTTTTTTGGTAGCCAAAGTTTTTTATCGTACAATCACGAGTCACAGATTTTTGACTTTTTAAATTAGAATTAGAATTTTCTGTGGGTTAATACCAACTTTTTGCAACATTGAAAAAAATTTCAAACCATAACTGGGATTTTGCAATATTTTGTAATTTGTAATTTTTGTCATGAAATCTCAAATTTCACAAAAATTTCACCCTTTTTGACTTTTGCACTAAAATCACTATTTTCTCTCTAAATCACAAATGTAAAAAAAAAAAGTTGACTTTTTCTAAAACAGAAACTTTTTCAAGATCAAGACTTTTTTCACCCAACAACCTTTTATTATGTCATCATGAATGTCATAAATTGTAACTTTTTAACTTAAAATTAAGTATTTTTTGTTGCAAAATAACTTTTTGAAATAGTTTCAACTTTTTGTCCCAAAATCATAAAGTTTTTCTTAAAAAAAAACAAAACAAAAAAAAAAGACAAAAATATGCAACTTTATGTTTTAAAATCTTTTTCAATCTTTTACTAAATCCTGACTTTTGGACGTAAAGCACGTGCTCTCAACCTCAATTATTCTATTTTTTCATGTCAGAACTGAATCAAACGTGAAGCCTTTAAACGCTCTCACAGGCCACATGAAATTAACTGCTGATCCTTGAGTTTTGACTCCTTTGATGTAGAAGCTGAAAATGTGCTGAAAATTGCTCACCTTGAACGCCTCTTTATGAATCCCCTTTGATCCGATCTTGTTGTGGCTGGCGTCGATCAGGGTCATGGTCTCTGGCAGAGCCGGCAGCTGTGAGATGTGGTTTTCTCGGATCACCAGCTCCTCCAACTCAGGCAGACCCATGAAGGCTGGGTCGTCGATGGACGTTATCTCGTTAGCAGTCAGGTCGATCCTCTTCAGCTTGTCTGGAAGGAGGAGAAAGAGAGGAAAAACATTCACCTGCCTCTGCAGATGCACCTGCTCAAACATTCAGACATTGAAACGTTCAGACTCACTCATGGAGGCGAAGTCGGACTTGTTGATCTTGGTGATTCTGTTGTAGCGGGCGTAGAAGTGTGTGGTGTCTTTGGGCAGTGGTGGTACACTGTCCAGCTTCAGATCATCACAGTAGACCGAACCGCCGAGGCACGTGCACAGCAGACAGGTGGGCATACCTGGGAGATTTGAAACGCAAATGAGAACCGAAGTAAGTAAAAAACAAAACAAAAGAGGAGGTACCCCTCCTCTGGTTACAGTCATGTGCAAAAGTCAGTGCCCCCTCTCTTAACTTTGTGTTTTTAGTGTCAAAGCAATAAAGCCATCTGATCTTAGACAAAGGACATCGTATGTTGTTTTTTTGTTTGTTTTTTACAACCATACCTTTATTTCTTTAAGAAAAAACTGAGACAAAAATATCTAAAATCAACTGACTGATAATCAGCAGGCCTCTATAAAAGTGGAGATTTTGGTAGTTTGCTGGTCTGCAGCATTCATTTGTGTGTTAACACAATGCCAGTAAAAAATGATATAAGCTACACTTGTCAAACTCAAGGGCCATGGGCCAAATCCAGCCCACCACTTTATTTAATGTGGTTAACGGGGTGTTTAAAGACGAGATTTCAACACAACTGCGTTTGATTCAGTTCTGATATAAAAAACTGGAATAACCAATGTGGAGAGCAGCTGGTTGATGTCAAAAAGTCAGGATTAAGTAAACAATGGACGAAAAAAAAAGAAGCTAATTTGTGTTATTTACGATTTTTGTAAAGTTAACAATCAATCATGACTTCTTTTGGAGAAAAAGTTGAAAATGTTGCAAAAAGTTAATATTTTCCAACAAAAAAAAAATTGAAGTGAATTTTGTGACATTTATGACTGTACAATAAAAAAATGCACGTTTTTCAACATTTTTTCTCTTTTTTTCCTTCTTTTTTTTTACAAAAAGTAAATTTTTTTATATTTTTGGTTTAACAAGAAAAATAACGTGATTTTAGTATGAAAGTCAAAAAATGCAATTGCAACGAATTTGAGATTTTATGACACAAATTCACTTTTCTCTGACAAAAAAATGTGATAAATCTGACTTTTTAAATTTATTTATTTATTTTTACTTTTTTTAGTTGTAGTTAGGAACTTTACAAAAACTGTGACTTTTTGACAAAAAATCCACAATCTTTATCATAGAATCTTTCTAGAAATTCACATTAGTGTTTAGACCTTGCAATTTTTTAAAATTAAAATCACAATTTTTGAACTTAATATTGCAAGTTTTTGTTGTAAAACAAAAATTTTTGTTTTCTAAAATCACAAATTTTGTGACATCATTAACCTATTAACTTTGTCGTAAAAAGTGAATGACTTTTTAACATCAAATCTCAAATTTTTGTTGTAAATTCAGGAATTTCCAAGGTTTTGTTGTAGAATTCTAATTTTTTTGTCAAACTTCACATTTCTGTTGTTTTTCTTGTTAAATTGCAACTCTTGCAAAATCACAAATGTATGGAGTTAGAACAGTCTCAACAGGCATGAATGCACAGGAAAAGATTCGTAAATGCACAAGATGATTCGTAAATGCACAGGAAAAGATTCACATGTATTTCTGATGCACACAAATATAACTCGATTTACAAACAGCTTCTGGTCTGTGGACTTCGCTGCATTTGCGAGTGAATTTTGAGACTCTCCTGCCGTGGCTCCAACTCACAAATGCATTTTTTCTAACAGGAATGATCTGCAACCAATCAGATATCTTCCTTGTTTCAGCCAATCAAAAGAACGCATTCCACGTGGGAACCGATTTACTCACGATCCAATCACATTAAATCATTCCAACAGCGCTATCTTCAATCAAAAAAGTGATATTTTCAATCAAAGAAAAAGACTGTTCAAATGAAAATTAAAATAGAAAAAGCTATATAGGCTATTTTGATTTTTTTCGATTGAGGTGAGGTTTTTTGTTGTTTTTTTTACACAAACATCCCGCGGTGGGCGGATGCTTCCCCATTGGTCAGACATGTTTGAGAACAACGTCTTTCTGACCAGCAAGTCATGTCTGCCAGCGAGCTGAGGAGCAGTGATGGAGCAGAGGAGCTGCAGAAACCTACATCACTGACATCATCGCGTCCATGTACACACTTCTTCGCCAGCGATCACCCCAGATGGGGGTCCACCGGGTCCATACCTGGTCAACTGGCCGCACCCGGAGAGGCTGCCCAAGACAGCGGCAGCATCGCCGGAGAGCACCCATGCCGGCCTCCGCGGACGCCCGCGTCGTGATGCGGCCATCATGCGCATGAAGACAGTTCAGCTGATTGAATGAAACAAGTCAGCTGTGCTGCTGCTGGTTGGAACAAAAACCTGCGGCCACACCAGCCATTCACGGATCAGATGTACACAGATCAGATGTACACACTTTGTACACACCTTTTTTTTTGATTGAAGGTTTTTATTATTGAAAATATATTTTTTGATTGAAGCAACATTTTTTCTGATTGAATGATAAAGACACAAATCTACCTTCATTCTAACTGACTGAATGTCACATGCAGATAGGCTGTTTGAATGGTTTAATGTGATTGGATTGTGAATAAATCGTTTTCCACGTGGGATGCGTTCTTTTGATTGGCTGAAACAAGGAAGATCTCTGATTGGTTGCAGATCAATCGTGTTAGAAAAAATGCATTTGTGAGTTGGAGGCAGGAGAGTCTCAAAATTCCACAGATGCGAGTCCACAGACCAGAAACCGTTTGTAAATCAAGTTATATTTGTGTGCATCAGATATACATGTGTGAATCTGGTCCTGTGCGTTTGTAAATCGTCCTGTGCATTTGTGGCTGTTGAGACTCTTCTAACTCCATAGAAAACAGCTTAATATTCACATCCACATCATCACACTTGGTCAGGTTTAGGGTTCTGAGGTCATCCGGGCTGGACTTGCCTGAGGGAGAGATTTGCTCTTCTGTGTTCGGGGTAAACATCAAACACCACATCACCACACACCCACCATACTACACCATTACATTATCACACAACTCACACCACAGCCGCCGTCTTCTGTCCTTGTCTGTCATTGTGTATGTCACTGGTGGTGTATTTCAGTCCTCCGACAGGATTAAGTACCAATAAAGTTTGTGAGATCAGACTGTCCAGAGGCCTGAAGGACACATTCACCCACACTCACCTATGCACAAGAAAACTTAAAGATCAAAGACTGCATATAAAAGAAAAAGGGTTTTAGTCCTGGCACCAACTCACCACATATATGCAGAAACAAACTTTGGCAGCAACAGTTAATTTAATTTAATACTTGGACTTGTGTGACAGTCTTTTACTGGTTGTGGTGGATGAGATCCATCTCATTCATAAATGTTAGAGACACCTGGTAAACTTGCTCTGACAATAAAGGACGATTCAAGAAGTAATCTGAACATTATTATGCGTGTCTGTCTAATGTTAGCTGGAGCTGTTGTGGAAGAATTCAGCTACAATCCTATGAGTTTGAACGACAAGACAGAAGCTACAGGGCTCAAGAATTAGTTTATTTCTCCTGCCGGCAGAGAAATAAGTGTAACACTCACACACAGTAGAGCTGTGGTGTTTCTATAGTCAAGACCAGACATCCTCTTCACAACAGTCAGATTCCTGAACAACAAATGGCAACAGAAGTTCCTGTTAAATCACTGAGGTGATCACACGTTTAGTCTTTACAGGAGAGCAATAGTGGTATTTTTACACCATCTGATTGAGCGCTTTTTAAACTGGACTTGTTTAGTTAGCAGCCGTTGCCATTCTTAACACAAATAGACTTCCTTTTCAGTCGTCAGTTGTGTTACATTTCTCTAAGATATTATTGGGTGTTTGAGCACAGCAGTTTTTCTCTAATTCTGCTGACAAACAGCAACAGTCGCACGATTCCATTTACATTTTACTCCACAACACTCTCCTGATGACTAGTTTGCATCTCTTTGTTCATTGCTCTGATTGGTTGTAGCTCCAGCAGTTGGTCCTCCTGGATGAGGAGGTCCTATGGCTCATTTTGAGAGCCGACATCTGTCCAGATGTGGCTCAAGCAGAGGTTTTATTTCAATCATCTGTCTTTCTGCTCAGGTCTACTCACTTAAAAGAAATACACTCAAGCCACAGCTTCTTGAACGTAGGGAGGGATGACTCTGGCAGCTACTGCTGGCTCGTTCCACCATTGAGGAACCACGTGGAGAACAGTCTCCATTGAGATCTCCTTGAAGAGAGGACAAGGCCAGTCCATGTTCTGGAAGAGGTCTTTACGACTGACATCATATCAGCAGCTGAGGACCCTGAGGGCACCTTGTGGGTGTTTTATTGGGGCACCCACAGGCAGCCAGTGTAGCTCAGTGAACAGAGGTGTGTCATGGACCCTCCTGGGTTGATCACCACCATGTTCTGGATCTTCTGTAGGGGTCTTGTTGCAGCTAGAAGGTCAGCTAGGAGGACATCACAGTAACGGAGGAGGGATATCGCCACGGTTTGTACCAGGACTTGTGTTGATGTTCAGTCAGGTGGGGTCTTATTTCCTGGATGTTGTAGAGAGGAAAGAGACACGACTGAGAAACAGAAGCAACGTAGCCCGAGAAGGATTTCTGGTCATCCACCATGACACCCAGAAAAGCCTGGATTCTTCCTCAGGCCTTTGTGGACTTTATGCTGTTTGAAAAGAACAAAGACACAGATTTAATCTGCAAGTCATGTTCCATGCAGGCGTGTATTCTTCAGACCTGCACAAACACATCATGAAATAAGAACTTCATATCAAAGCAGGGAACAGGATCAGTGAGGGGTTCTCACGTGTCTGCTGCAGAGGACACCAAAACATGAAGGTCACTCATCTGTTCAGACTCAAACTCACTTTTATTCTGTTTAAATTGCAACAGAAACAAAACTTTACATGACTGTGCTCAGAGTTGGTGTTTCAACTGAAACCAGCTCACGTTGGTGTCAAAACAAATGAAATGGCAGATAAAGTTTCAACGGAAGCAACAAAAAACACAGTTATTGATCTGGATGCTTCTGTCAGCAAGAAAAGAAACCAGAAGCATCGTCGAGCAGGAATTGAAGGAGATTTGGATAAAAGAAAGAGAGAAGGTTTTATACGGCTCAAAAGATGCTGGGAGAAATTTGAAACGGGAGGAGACAGGAGAGAAGGAGGCGGTCATCTAACTCACAAACTCAGAAATTCAGAGGCAAGAAAAGCATCATCAGCTGGTTTTCTGCTTTAACTTCCCATAAAATGTGTTCTGAAACACAGTCCTTCATAACAGAGAATATTCAGTTCAGGCGACGACATCATCTCCATTCAAAAACATTAACTAAACACTCATCTTGTTGTGGCTTTAAGTTGCTGATACCAGCGATCTTCTCCACGACAGAGCGAATATCCTCAGTATATGCTGTCCGCCATCATTGTAGTTGTTATAGAAGTCAAATGAACTACAATTTCTAACTGACGCAGTGGCCCTTGGCCACGCCCTTCTGTTTGTTGATTGGCCATTTTTTGATCGGGAGTAAATCGAAAAGAACTGAGCTTTCCCAGAGTATGCAGTGAATTGAAATAAAATGGAATGGAATTACTAGTCTGGTGAGGACCAGGCTATCAATCTCGAGGCCTGTGGGCCAAATCCGGCCCGCCACTTCATCTCATCTGGTCCGTTACAGCGTTTAAAGACAATCGTAAACTTCTAACTGTCAGAGTGTGAGGCTGTGTGGACCCACATGCAGGAGTCAGGAGGCCGGCGTAGTCCAAGACGTGATTTACTTAAACAAGACGTGGCTAAACACACACACACACACACACACACACACACACACACACACACACACACACACACACACACTGAGGTAACGAGGCACAGGTGAAACACATCAGGGAAACGAGGACAGAGAAAGTCAAACAGAATTTCAAATTAAAAGCAGGGAGACACCACTAACACAGAAAAATCATCATATTTGTTAAAACTTGTGATTGTTTGTTTGAAGTTTTTTGTGACAAAAGTCTTAAATATTGTGAAAATGGAAATTTTGTGATATAATTCACTTTTTGATTTTACGATTGAGTCCAGAAACTAGCGGGAAAATCTGACAACATAACTGGTTGAGAATGTGAAGAAGAACAAGACCTTTAATGGTAACCATGGTGATGATGTGGCCCTTTTACGGTAACCATGGTGATGATGCAGCCCTTTTATGCAACCATGGTGATGATGCGGCCCTTTTAGTGTAACCATGGTGATGATGCGGCCCTTTTAGTGTAACCATGGTGATGATGCGGCCCTTTTACGGTAACCATGGTGATGATGCGGCCCTTTTAGTGTAACCATGGTGAAGTAGTTTGACACCCCTGATTGAAACTCTCAGACACTTGAAGTTATCTGTTCTGCTGGTGTGAACCAGAGCTCACTAACAGGAGGTCTCTGAAGAACAGCTGATCTGCATCAGAAACAAAGTCATCTCAGACATGACGATTAGACATCCATAAGTCAAGGTTGTAGAATCAGAATGGACCAATATCCAGATTACCAAAGTGTTCCCATGATAATTTTGACCAAAACAGACTGTTCAGATATCTTTAATGTAGACGTGTATGAAGGACATGCTCCACTGGGGACCCACCTCCCAAACACATGTGGCCTCTGTGATAAAAATATATATAAATACGTGGTGGTCGGAGGGTCGCACTGCAGGTCGTCCACACCAGCAGGCATCCAGTGGACTGGTGCAGGTAAACGCCAGGATGGTCAGATGATGGAAGCTTTGTGATTGGCTGCACCATTTCCTGTTCTCGCATGAGAGATGCTTTTGTTTTGCAGCAGCAAAAATGTGCAAGAACGGAAAGGACTTTTCCAGTTAACGTTACGTCCTTAGACGAACTGTCCACAACACAAAAAGACACAAAAGAGATGTAGGATGGCAGCAACAAAAATGGTGGTGGACAGAAGCTGCTGTTTTTTCAACTCCTGTTAAAACTATGTCAGAGAAAAACTGCAGAGCCACACTGACACATTGACTTCATTCTGATCACAGCGATCTGCTGATTGCAATCGTTATTTTCTTTGAGACATGAACAAATCATTTTGAGCAGGTCAGGTGTTTTGCAGGTTCTGAACACTGAAGTTGGCACAGATTGTTTTTACAACTGTTAAGCGCAAACATGATTAACTTCAGAGTCGTCAACCCCACAGAGGTGCTCCAGATGTTCTAGTTTATGACTGTCTTTGCAGGCTCTCGGGGCCAGATCAGATGAAGTAGTGGGCGGTTTTTGGCAGCAAATATTTGATAACTGCCACCGGAGGACCTGGTCTGTCAGCGTGACCCGTCCCAGACCAGAGCCTAGATGGAGTCCTTCAGTCTGTCAGAGTTCATGTTCTGATCATCTGTGTTTCTGCGTCTCTTTGTCCTGCAGATGTGTTGGTGTGCGACCCTGAACTGGGTCCCCCCGGCTGGAGGGAACCTCTGGACTGCGTCCGAGCCTCTGAACTGTGCAACCAGAACAGCCAGTGCAGCTCACGCTACCGCATCATGCGCCAGTGCCTGTCCGGTGGGGACAAGGAGCGCAGCGCCATGCTGGCCTCCAAGGAGTGCCAGGGCGCGCTGGAGGTGCTGCAGGACTCGCCGTTGTATGACTGCCGCTGCAAGAGAGGCATGAAGAAGGAGCTGCAGTGCCTGCAGAACTTCTGGAGCATCCACATGGGCCTGAGCGAGGGTAAGCCTCCAACGCAGCGCCGCTAATGAAGCCTCTGCTGCTTCTGGAGCTCTTATTTTCAGAGTTTTGGCACAGCTTCTCATATATCTTGCGTGTCGGAGGTCATAGATGCTTGGTATCGATTGCTGTGTGGGTTCCCAGATGGTTTCTGAGGGACGAGGAAGTTGTTGTTTTTACTCGTAAAGGTGAGCAGCAGGAATCTTCCATCTCCACGCAAGTTTCCAGAGTTTGTGCAGTGCTTCTGCCCGTGTAAATACAGAAAAAGAACATTTACAGGTCACAAGAAGTCACCCAGTCATGTGCTTGGCATCTGTGCACTTTTCTCTGCTTGTAGGAGCAGATTTTATAACTCTGAGAAAGTTTGGAGGCTGTGCTCATAAACGAAAAAGAACCTCCTGAAGATCTGAGAGGAAGATAGAAGCATGAGGCATTTCTGAAGCCTGGAAACTTAGTGGTACTTAAAACCAAACGTCTTACAGCTAATTTTCTCAGTGTCAAAAGGTCAGGGACATGACTGGGTGTAAAAGAGGCGGAGTCTCTGAAGTAAAGATGGACAGAGGTTCACTGATAAGCTGCAAAAGAAGCTGATTGGGTCTTCGATGCAGTTTGACAACATCCAGAAAGACTCCTGAGTCTGAACATGATCGGTCCTTTTGCTGTGTTTCCTGGAGGCTGTTAGCGGACTTAGCTAGCTCCCTGTTTGGTGTCGCAGTGCAGCTCCCAAGTTAGCGTACGCTGCAACAATGCAACGTTTTGTCCTTAAATCAAAAAGAAACTATACAAAAACATGACTTTTTATAGTAAAAATAGTATATATATATATATATATATATATATATATATATTGTCATAAAATCAAAAATAATTCATAATTAAGGCTTTTGTTATAAAATCACAACCTTTGGCCGTGAAATCACAAGATTGTGATGTTTTTTAAATAATCAAATAATTAATTAATTTGTACAATGTCAACTTTCAGAATTTTTTAACATAAAACATTTAAAAAATTGTAGATTTTGTATAATTTAAACTTTTTGTCCTAAAATCATGAGGAATTTCAAAAAAATCGTGACTTTTGTAGACAAAGGACATAAAGTTGCTACTTTTTATTGTAAGCTAGCTGCTCAGTGTACTCCTGGCTGATCTCAGCTCAGTTACCAGGTTGGTTGTCAGTAATAAATCTGTTCACGGTTTCCTCCAAAATGTTTGAGTTCATGATTGACTTTGCACACTCTGGAGGGCCTCATGAGACGAAGTGGCTGGAGCAGGACTGGGTCGCGGGTCGCAGGTTTGACACCGGAGGAACTAAAGATGGTTTTTGTACGTTGTTGCCAACAGCGGATCAGCTGTTTGCAAGAACTTTTAACACTACAAACCAAACCACTGTTCACATCCTGCTGCTGGTCCTGCACTCTGGTTCTGTGGGTGTCAGCAGGGCCTTCACACACACACACACACATGCACGCACACACGCATGTACGTGCATGTGCTTGGCTGGCCTAGTTTGGGTCTCAGTAGCAGCAGAGCTCATTAAGAGCTTCTTTCTTTGTTCCCTGTTCCACTGGGGGTAGTGTCTCTGGTACCACTAGCGCGTGTGCGCACCCACCCACACACACACACGCACACACACACACCCCCACACACACGCACACACACGTAAGTCAAAGTTCCAGCAAACACAAAGAAACACATCAGCTTCAGGAGTTTGGTGCATTCGACTGCTTTTGTTTTGTTTGATTCATGAGTGCGTGTGTGTGTGTGTGTGTGTGTGTGTGTGTGTGTCTGGGTGTGTGTGTGTGAGTGTGTGTGTGTGTGTGTGTGTGTGCATGTTCCAGCGTGGAGCCTCCATGTGTGTCGTCTCCTTCATTTCGTTTACATGAGCAGTTTAGTGGACTTATGTCGTAGCTCAGTTTCGTTTAATTGGATTCTTTCGTTGTTCGTGCTCGTGAAGAGAATCGATTTCCTGACCGAACGGCGTCAGGCTCCGCCATCATAGCTGGTCATGCTTGTTAGTATTGAGCTTTTCCAGTTGATCTATTACACCAGACACCAAAGCTACAAATAAATCTTTAGTTTATCCGGCAGCAACAAACTGGAACAACGTCGTACGTCGTTACTTTTTATTCTTTTTCTCTGTGTTAGCTTATTCTGCTACTTCCAGTTGAAAACAACTGGCTGCCAACTGGACCAACCATCCCGTCGCTCCAGTGTTTGATCCAGAGACCTCTCAAACCGTGCGGCACCATGACGAGGTGGAGACGTTTGTCTTCCAACCTGGAGGTGGGATGGCTGCTGATTGGTCAGCGCTGACTCAGACTGGAAGTCACTTTGAAGTTCCTCAGAAATGTTCTAGTTAGAAGTTTTTGATTGTCTTTTAACGCCGTCATGGGACAGCAGGATCTAAAAGACACTTCTGAAACTCATAGGAATGTTTTGTTTTTGTGTTGAGGATCATTTTTGTTCTTTAGTGACACTTTCGTAAATAATCACACTTTGAAAATTACCCAAGTTTACATAACAGCCTTTAATGACAAAGTGTAAGAAGTCTCTGATGCTGATGTGTAACATTTTATCTTCTTTCGCTCACGCCTCTCATGACTTTCTGGAACAAACCGTCCTCTGACAGTTTCAGCTTAGAGCTCCATTTTCTTCCCTCGTGTAACAATGAACAAAGCTCCTCTTCTGCACCGTTTGTCTGCAGCCTGTCGTTCTTGCATGAATAATTTAACAAGACAGAGATGGATTTGTGGGCTTTTTGACTTAAAACTCCTAACAGGATCCATGTGGGAGGAACAGGTAAGCCCGGACATCATTTAGAGGCTGGATTCAGGAGAGAGATTAAAAATTTAGGCTGTACGAAGCTGTGGTCAGTGTTTGCAGTCACAGTTTTCTTCAGTGCATACAAACAAGTCAAAAAACTAGTCTGAAGTTTAAATTGATGCGCATGTTGAAAGGCCTCTGTAAAGCCTTTACTGCGGCAGCGGTTGATCTTTTAATCTAGTCTTTAGTCTTTGTCAGTTGAATCTGCAGCCGTTTGGTTAATTAATTGAGCTGCAGACTTTGACATCCTCTGAGAGCCGCTGGGTGGACGGGACAGCAGTGTTTAGACACGTGTCTGGAGACTTTCCTGTCTCTTGTCCATCACTCACTCACCCCACAACTGCAGTGTAATCTGAGTATTTCTGCTGACTGCTGCTGGGAGGAATGGTGAGAGTTCAGTTCCCTGTGCTGCTCCTGAGCTGGTCAGGTACGACCACTGTGATTGGTCTGCTGGGTAGCGTGTATTTCATTCTGATTCATTCCCATCACTCCTTCTTCTTCTCTGTTTTCAAGAGAAAACTGACCGTCGCTCAGCATTTATCACCTCATGTGACATCGGTTTCTTTTGCTCTGCTGTCTGAGCTGCATAAAGAATAAAGGATCTGTACATAGGCTTCCTGTATTTGTCACATAGAGGCATAAACCATGATGAAACAAAAAACACACAAAAAACTAAACATCTAGAAGGTTGGTGCTGACTTTTGCACACAACAGTAAACTATGCTGCTGTGGCACGTGTCCACCTCAAGGCCCGCGGGCCACATCCGACCCCCCACTTCATCTTATCTGGTCCGTGAGAGCGTTTAAAGACGATTATAAACTTCTAACTAGAACATTTCTGAGGAAACGTTTGATTCAGTTCTGACATCAAAAAGGGGAATAACTTTTTTTTTTTTTTTTTAAACCACTCATTGGTCTCAGGTGTGTTCTGTTTTATATTTTTGAAAAATCTAAATAAAAAGTTCTTAAAAAAAAAAAAAAAAAAAAAAAGGAATAACTGAGGTGGAGAGCAGCTGCTTTAAGGTGGAATAACTGAGGTGGAGAGCGGCTGCTTTAAGGTGGAATAA
>JBAMYA010000004.1:413247-444780 GCA_037176975.1 Arrhamphus sclerolepis
CACACTAGTGCCCACAATACACAAAACCCTGCAGTTACCTCAATTTCACCTTCAAGAATTTTTTCAATGTCGTTTATTGCAAAATGAGAAGAGGTTCAAATAGTATATAAAGACATAAATAAATAAATTGCAGTGAGTCAAGCATTATACAATGATTTTTACATTTTAGACCCAGAAAACATTCTGGACCAAAAAACAAAACAAAACAAACAAAGCTGGGACAGTTGTATTTTCGGGGCTAGAAATCAATATAAATTGATAGAAAATAATTTTGTTTCAGGCAGCAGAGTCGTTTGATGAACTGCTGCCTCACATTTACAAGGTGAATCTTGCTTGACCTTTTCTATGTGATGTTTGCAAGGAGTTTGCACATGCTACAATCTTGTCCTCCAGGACATGCATTTCAGATTCTAAATAGACCACAAGGTGAGCGAGCATGATTGTCTGTTTGTCCCTGTTTTTCGCCTCGCAACAGCTCAAATAGCAAACCTCTAGGACCCTGAATAGGATTGAAATGGGTATAAGAAAAGGGATGGATTGAACTTATTTCAAACAGGTGAGGTGAGCAAATTGTGTGATGATTGAATTTATTATGTGGTTACATTCGGAGGGAGCTGCATATCAGGCTGTGTCGTAGCCTACGGTGCAGGGTTCACACCTAAGGCGTAGCTACGATGCTGCTTTGATGCTGAACTATAAATCAGAATCAAGCCATGGAGATAAGCTGCAACTCCTAGTGTTGAAAAGTAGGAACATAGTGCATATTTAATTGGAAATTACTTGGGACAGCTGGAAAGAATGTGTCAGGACTGCCTGTGACAGGATTCTAGGGAAACACACTACATACTGCCTTCAGGATTCCATTTTTTTTGAAGGACTTTATAGCTTACATCTACTGAAAAACTGAAAGTAAACTCCTCGAAGCAAATGCAATCTGCATGCGAACAAAGTATAATATTAGGTTACCACAAATGACTAACTGGCATGGCCTTGTGGGTGTATCTGTCACTCCTCGCACTGCTTCAGAGCAGTTATTTGTTTTGAAAAGGTTGCTTCTTAAGCATTATAATGTATTATTAAAGCTACTTCTAATGCAGCATAGCTCATGCAGAAAATATAATTTACCACAAACTTTTAGCATGATGAATTCACACGGCAATAAATGATTTATACATCACAGTCTGAAGCCAAATCAGTGACTCGCAATGTGAAATGAATACCGCTCAATTCCAGACGGCGAAAACATTGCAGCAAAACACAAAAGGTCATTTCTTTCATTTCTTAAAAAATAATATCTAAAACACAACCTCTGAAGGTCCCCTTCTTATCTGTAAAAAGATGTGATTCATCCAGAAAAAATGAAATAAAATAGAAAGTTCTTGGTCACTTTCTATGTTAGTTTCATCTCATGTGGTATAGTTGATTATTTTAGTATGTACAGTGGTGTTCTACTTTTGATCTTTTTGATATGTCTAAGCGACAAGGTGTACAAATGGAGATGCAGAAACCTAAGTTAATAGGAAATTCATGACATAAAGCAGCAATACTGCCTGACATAACCCTTGACAGTGCACAGTTTTTTCTGTCTGATAAAATACTTTATGTGATTTGCTTTTCACAAAGTAATGGGTTATTTTCCACAGTGGTCAAACATGACCACAGGAAATGTTCTATATACAAAATACCATATTAGAGATGGGAAATGAAAAGGTGACAAATGAAAAACAAATTCAGGCAGTCCTATTTTTACTGACTATAAAGACTTGATGTGGAGCCATAGCAATGCTGCACTCCTCAAACTTTTGGCAAACCATCATGTCTCCGGGGACCTGTTCAACAGACAGCAGCATACACAGCAGGTATGTCACCGTCGCTGGAGCTGTGTAGGCGCGAAAGGCATACCTTTGGTGACAGAGACAACATTTTCACTCTGCAAAAGAAACAGAGTAATGCAGAACCCCCTAAAGTGTTTTATTCCCTCAGTAAGAATCACAAAAATTCTACATTCTTTCTTCTTGCTTACAGGAGGTCTGAAGACAGCTGGTGAAAGACAGACAAAAGACAAAAACAAAGTAATGAATGGATTTGTACATTCATGAACCCACATTTGGATCCACACTCAATTTGGAGATGGTTTACCATGTGGCTATATCACATCTGAGTTTGGGTTTCTGATCAGTACTTTCTTAGGGTGTGCACTGCTGTGGCCCAGCAGGTTCTGCCCATAAGCCCTCCAGAAAAAGTCTTCAAAGCATAATAAATCCCAACTTGCCTTGATAGAAAGTAAACACCTTAGAAGGAAGGTTCACCAACACTGGTGCATCTGGGCAAATGAGAAAAATGGCCCCTACCTACTCAGCTCAGCTCGACTCTACTCTGCTTTAAGGGTTTTCCACCAGGATATAAAACCGGCTTGAACCTCCTTTTTTTGCACCTACTGGGCTGGAGCTCTAACTGAGCTGAGTTGGGCTGAGAATGTCACGTCACCAGGATGCAGGCCACTGATTGGCTAGAGAGTGACATCACTGATGAGTCTTGAGAGCGACTCCTTCCCAACCGCCATATTTAAAACTCTGCGACAGCATCTGTGATTTCCTTTACAACTTTATTTTTACAACTAAACTTTGATACGGCAAAAAATGGCACGCAAGCCTTCTCCCTGGTGCAACAAGGACGTCTCCACGTCCTCCATTGTTGTTGTCGCATACATGACCAAAGCTGTCACATTTGAAGACATCACCATGTTTGCCTTACCATGAAGGCTCGAGTCACATCGAGGTGGTCCTGAACTGTAATGGGAAATGACTGAGACCAAGCTGAGTAGAGCTGAGGTGAGTCCAGTTGAGACAAGCAGGTACTAGTGGAAGAGGGTCTGAATAAAGGCCAAAAGGTTCTCTGTGAGCGCAGACACGGGGTGCCAGGTAAGTCAGTTGGTTGACATGTAGAGGGGTCTCAATGTTCTCAATACAGATGATCCAGAAAACTAAATGAGTTAACCCATAAATAAGGTATGTCACACTTTAGTTCTACAACAGCCTAATAAAAATAGACCACTGAACAATGAGAATCTGCAGCTGCTTCTTTTGAAATGATCTTCACCTTCCTGCACAATCAGGATAACCACAGCAAGAATCAATCATGTTACATATTAATAAATGCAGTGTTTTATTAAATAACTTGGACATTTCTTATTTTTTAAGACTACTAATAAAAAATATGGATGGTTTCTGAAAATCCATTTGGAAGGCCAACGGTAGCATAAGTATTTTGGGTTGATAATCTCAACCATCCCAACACCCTTAAAGTCAAACTGAAGTAATATCATGATATAAGGTCATAAAATATATCATTATGCCAGTGTAGGAGGCCCTCCTGCGTTCAGGGCAGCATAAGAAGGCCCACACTGCTGTGACCTCCACTCAGCAGCTCCCTGAGCAGCATTATCCAAAGGCCACCCCTTGGGACAGCCCAGCGGAGACAGGTAATAAGCTGCAATCTTACTGTGAATGCTAGAATGCAGGCAAGACAGAGATAGATGGCATAGTAGAAATACATCTCGCAAACACACTCAGCCATGTACAAACACAAACACACTGAAATACACTAAGGAGCCTAACCAGGACGCAAAAAAAGCACACTTTGTAAAAGCTGTGCTGTGAGGATCTATTGCTTACAACAGCCTAATTGGAACATTCACCTTTGTTAAACTAAAATACATTATTATCCCTGATTTAATTGTCTTCCTAATGCATCTCTTTTAGTATTTCCACACGTCTTTATGGTTAACTCTCATTGAACAGATACTTCTCAGTTCCTTGATCTGACTCCTGTCTTTGACCTTTTAGGCTGCTTTCAATCAGGTCCTCACAGTCTTGCCTGCTTGACAGACGTAGGCATTTATCAGAGTCTGTCTCCCTCTTTCAAACACACTCACACACTCACATAAAAGCACACACAAAAGCACCCACAGACAGGTTCTGTCTCCAGTTGACAGGGTTTTATATCTGCCACGACACCCAGCTGCCAGCACTCACTATCCCTCTCCCCGTGACCCTGCGACCACACCATAATGAGAGATGGGACAGTCTGCTCTTTGACAGCTCAACTCATACAAAAACACACAAACACACACAAACACAGAGACACACGTACACAGACATACCAAAAGCAGACATACTCATTGTTTGAACATAAATGATAGCAGAGATTCCGTTTAATGTGTTCCCATGTCATGTGTGTCTGCATATCATACAAGAACATTGCTGCATTTGAGAGTGTGTGTGTGCGTGTGTGTGTGTGTGGCAGCTGCTAAACTGAAGGCTTTGTAAAATTCTTGTTCATCATAACTGTGATGTTCTAGCCTGAGGGCTTAGCAGCGTAAAGCAATTTCCCTCTCGTTACAGCAGGCGTATATTAACCTCAAGTAACCATCAGGCACACAAATATTGACTCAGATACACACACATATATACTGCTCTCTTGAAATTTATCTGTCATGTCAAGTGTAACAGTGACTATTCTCTTGAGTAAGTACTTTACAACATAACTATACTTTCTTATTAGAGAGGTGGTTTCACTATAGATTCTGTGACAGCTTTGAAAAGTTAGTAAAAGCAAAATCAGGCAGACGCCAAATGTGTTAAAGGTAGTTTCAACCACCTGTGTGGGTTATGACCTCTGCTGTTGTGCTATATCCCTATCAGTTGTCAAATGACAGCTGAAGATCAGGAATGCTGTTGAGCTAATGGCTGTATGACTTGACTCAAATATTTTGTTTTTTTTAATCCACAAGCTTCTCCAAATAGTAGGAAATCTGCTCCATTCCTGCTAACAGAGCTGGTATAACTGAGTCAGGTTTGCTGCCTTGCTCATGCCTACCTTGTCAAGTCTGCCCACAAGTTATATATAATAGGATTAAAATACGATTAAAATATTAAAATCAGGGCTTTGCGATGGCCACTCCAAAACATTAACGCATTTGCACCCAAGCTTTATGATTTAAGATCAATATTTCTACATAATGTCCTTTCCTCTTGACGTTATCTAATGTGTTGATAATGTTACTCTCTTAACAGCTTTTATAGTCTTTTCATAAAGTGTTTTACTTTTGTTCTGGGGCAGATATGCAAATTTCGCATCAAAGCATGTTCATCTATGGGACACAGAACCCGCCTCCTTCCTGAGCAGTATTATGGCTGCACATTTCCATACCGTTTATACTTGCATATACTGTTTGAGCAGATGAACGTGGGACCTTCAGGCATCTGGAAAGTGTACCCAAGGATGAACCAGACTTGTGGAGGTCCACAGTTCTCTTCCTGACATCTTGGCTGGTTTCCTATGACTTTCCCATCAGGTCACACAAAGTGTGCCTTAAAATACAGCCACAGATGAACTTCCAATTAACTCAAATGTTGTTAATTAACCTATAAGAAGCTTCTAAAGCCATTTTGAAGAAAGCAATAAAAATGATTTATTTATCATTTATTTATTTATTTATTCATTATTTTTTTGTTGTTGTTGTTTTCATTTAGCAAATAGGACTGATTTTGGTTTCCCTAACTTACCAAAAACAGGAAATGTTTAGTCTGATTTAATGTCAGACAGAGAAAATAAAAGGTTGTCTTTTTAAACAATGTATGTAAATTCTGGTTTCAACTGTATTTATAGTGTAAGCAGTATTTTTGAGACCCGTTTTGTTACCATCTACTCAGTCTTCTATTCAGAGCATCTGCATTATGTTCTTCGGGTGATTCATCATGTCTGTAATTAGTTTGTCACGTATGTTAAGATTATGTGCATTTGCATTAGTATTTATGGAAGCTATTATTACAATGGAGTGAGTGTATTGTGTTTTTGTGTTCCTTGACCTTTAGTGCTATAAAGAAGAAGACGGCCAACTTTTGTTGGATCACTTGTGGATGTTAAAAACAGAGTGAAAGCAGTGAACCACCCTAGTTGTGATCATTGTGTGCAAGTCTGAAACTTGTGGGTAGAGAAAAAAAATGTCCATGTGACCATTTCTGCTGTAACAACAGTTTGTGTTTAGAATATTAGCTGCTGTTTTTTGGTTTTTGCGCTAATTTTGTGAGTAATCTGTGGCTGCTGTGCTCCCTTTGGTGTTGTTCACATCACCATTTATGTGTGCAATGAAGCTATTTCAATTTGATCTGCATAGTTGAGTTTATCCATGTATGCTTGGAGCAACTACTGGAGATCGTGTGTCATTTAGGTTCTTTTGTGTGCATTTGCGAGCACCTATGCAGTACGTGACATTCATTTGTTCAGTTTTTACAACAGTTTTTTTTCTTTTTAGAATTTATTCTTTAGGTTTAGAATTTCATACTTTCCGTTGGAATAGTGAAAACAAATTTTATTGGGCCTTTGTTAATTAGTTTGAGTAGTCTCCCTTCCTTTAGTTTATTTTGGTCGACCCATCACAGTTTTTTGTTTGGGTTTTCACCTTGGTGTATTTTGCTCCTTTTTGACTCCAGCTGAGTTGTGGAGAACTCTTCAATGGCCATGAGGTGGTGTGTGTGTGTGTGTTTGTGAGTGTGCACACGGTGAGTGAGGCACGTTTGTTAAACAGATTCTTCATTGGGTGGCAGGTTGTGTCATCCTCCAGATCTAATGGCTCAACTGAGGACCCACAGAAACCTGAAAACAATCATGTCTCTATTGTATGTTGTGGCCGAAGGAGCTGGATCGCAAAACAGGCACACAACTATAAAGCTGTAGCCTGTTTTGTGGTATGTATTTATTTTTATTTTTCAGCATTGAAACCCCTGTGTAAATCAATACATTGCCAATTTTTTTCTCACTTGGCAGCTCTCATGCTGCATAACTGCCAAGCTGGGTTGTTGGAAGCAAACAAAACATAATTTAAGAAAAAAAACTTAAGAGTTAGTGTATTACATACTGTATATAGACACTTTTTTTTTTTTTTTTCCCAAAAACCACATCCTTTGACTTTAAGTTACTTTGGTTCAACACTACTTGGCTATGACATAAGTTGTTGAGTGATTAAACTGAACTGATCTTAATTGTATCAAATCAATAAAAGACTCAACCTTGTAGTAACAGGAAACACAATCTTCAGCCAACTGACATATTTACAAATGGCAACATACTTCTAAAATAATGAAGATCAGGAACAAAGTATGGCTTGTCATATCAGCAAGTTTTAAATTATGGCCTTTCTTTGGAGCTGTGATAAGGAATGTTTTCATTTTCACATCTACCTAAAGGGCAGGTTTTGTTCTGCTCAACAGAAAGCCACTCTCAGTTATCTTGCATCGCCTGCCTGTTAAAGCATGTGTAGTATCTTAGTGTGCAAAACTGTTTAATTAGGAGGAGATTTTTACAAGCCCCAATGTTTGTCCGGTAGCTAGTTAGATTGGCCTTTAGCAGCAAGCACTGGCACTGCTTCAAATCAATTCACTGCAGTTGTGTGTAACCCATTCCCTCTATGGCTTCATAAAACTAGGTTTCATTTACACACTTGCCTACCTTTGTCCAAACTTGCTTTTGTTAGATTTATCCATCCCCTAGGAACCATGAAAGTCCACCTGTGAAAGTTTACCTTATCACAAAGACGTCTTTCTTTCACTAAAACCTCTCAAGTTTTAATGTCATCCAATATTCATGTCTGTCTTTATATGTCCTTATTTTACATTCATTGTTACTCAACATCACACTAGTGTTTTGGTGCAATTTTCTCTGTTCACCTCAAATCAATCAAAACTGTATTTATTATATGATAAAAATATTTATACTTTATTTATATAGCTCTTTTCATAGAATAAAAATGCAGCATAAAGCACTTTACAAAGTAAAAACAGAGTCGCACCCACCCTGCATCTTCCTACCACCTACCCCTTCACCCCTAATCGCCATCAATGATAAAACACAATCGAAGAAAAAAGAAATGATAACATGGTTAACATGGCGGGACATGGAAGAACCAGAGAGGGGACCTGATCAAAGTATCACAGGGATACTGTGATCACAGTTTCAGAGGCATTCTGTGATCATTCGGGGGACAGCTGTCACAGGAGCCCAGGAGCCTGGCTGCCCGGGCCTATCCCTCCTCTGTATATCCAAACCATCTCGGTCTGGCTTCTCTGACTTTCTCTCCAAAACATCTATCATGTGGCGTCCCTCATGTTTCCTCTTCCAGATGCTATCCGTCCTCACCACTACCACAGAGACGCTCAACATTTTAGTCCCTGCTACTTCCAGCTCTGCCTCTTGTCTTTTCCTCAGCACCGCAATCTCTAAACCAAACAACATTACAGGTCTCACTCCTGTCTTGTACACATTTCCTTTCATTCTTGCTGATATCCTTTTATCACACATTACACCTGATACTTTTCTCCACCCACTCCAACCTTCTTGCACATGCTTCTTCACCACTTTTCCACACTCTCTGTTGCTATCAACTGCTGACCCTACGTACTTAAAATCCTCGACCTTCTTTATCTCTGCACCCTGTAGTTTCATCGTTCCATTTGGATTCTTCTCGTTCAAACATATGTATTCTGTCTCGCTGCAGCTGAGTTTCATTCCTCTCCTTTCCAGTGCATACCTCCACCTCTCCAGATTTTCCTCCACCTGCTCCCTGCTCTCACTACAGATCAAAATGTCATCTGCAAACATCATAGTCCATGAGGATTCCTGTCTAACCTCGTCTGTCAGACTGTCCATTACTATAGCACACAAGTAGGAGCTCAGAGCTGATCCTTGATGCAGTCCCATCTCCACCTTGAACTACTCTGTAACACCTACAGCACACTTCAACACAGCCTTTTAGTTCTCAGGAAACACTGGAGGTAAAAACTAAACAGCTAACTAAAAGTTACTGACATAAAAACACTGGCATATAAACTAACAAAAATGAGAAAATAAAAGTAATTGAAGATACTACAGAAATAAATACAATGTAAATAAAGATTGATAATGAAGTAAATAAATAAGACCTCAGCAGTAAATAACGGATAAATCAATGGATATAACATTCATATTTTAGGAAGAGTATATCAATAACAAAAAACAGAGATAATTCATAAATAAAAGCTGAACATTTTTAGGAGGTCTGTTCACTGTAACACAAACAATTGGAGGCTCGATAAAAAGAATGGCAAGATATTCAAGTATATATTCAAAATATACAAGTGTAGCAGAAGAAACTGATGCGGTACCACCACCCTTCTGACCCCTATAGAGCTACAATTTGGTGGCGAGGCCTCAGTGAGAACTGCAGGACCATCAGCACCCAACCACGCTTCTGTTAAAAATAAACTGTCAATCTTGTTCAACGTCTGTTCGACAGGGAGCAGGTATTAAAAAGAGCCATAATGATTGTTGCTGGGTTATATTATTGATATCTCCATATTCTAACCTTTAACAATTCAGGACAAAGCTGATTTTTGTAATGTGTCAAAGCATTTAAATCATGACGTTATTTTGAGAAATTATGGCTTATTTCAAAGGCAAGAATCGACAGAGGTAAGTTCTAAACTAGTTCTAAACAGAAGTATATATTTTATGCACCGACAAAAAGATCTTAGTTCTCGTTTATAACAGGATTGTGTTTTGGAAGAAGATTTTACGAAGGAATCTCGTGTGACAACCTTCGTTTATGCTGTTACTAATTGAATTGGTCCATCGCATTGCTCAACTCAGAATTTCAAATGTTTCATGGGGCTCAATGTTTTCACGCAGCTGTGTTTTGACAGCTGAAAGTCAAACATATCCACTAACTTATCTGCTTATGTTAAACTTGAAACCATTCAGATGAACGGTGGTTTTGTGATATCAGGTTACTCGTCCAGTCTTATTGTGGAATTGTGCTGCCTCAGTATTCTGTTTCCAGTGTGCCTGATATGTTCAATTTGCTAAGAAAGTATGAGTGAATGGTGCAAGTTGGTTTCAAAGATAGTGTTTTAAACTTTGTATGACTGACGTACAGTTCTACTTTAGGTTATATTTTGAATCTTTTTCTTTTTTTAAAGAAAAGTCCATTTTGGATCTCAGCAGCAGTGCTGCTCAGTCTTGACATTACTGGTACCAGTAATATTCTAGTCTTGGTTTAATTAGCAATCTTTGCCACACTGATCATTTTTTATTCTAGTCTTTCTGATCACCTGATATTGTTGTTTGCCACAGTAGTCTCTTTGCATAACAAAAAAATACAGGTTTCCAGATATTTTTGTATTTGTCTAGCTAGTTATTTTTATGGTAAGATTTTCTTTTTTTTTGTCTTTGTTTGTGGTCTTTGCCACAATAGTCACTAGAGGTGTTGGTCTCTGCATAACAGAAAAATACAGGTTTCCAGATATTTTTGTATCAGTAAGAAATGAAACTGGATCTCAGCTGGTGACTCAGTCAATCTGGATATTTATATGGTGACTAAGAGACTAGAGGTATTATGTGATTCCAATGAAAAGTTTTCTAAGTGAAGCAGGTCTTCGACTTGCATGGATGATGCAACTTTGTTCAAAAGATATGTAATATTTGTGGGAAATATAGGACAATCACAAGGTGGTTGTCCTTCAGTGTCCGAACCGTGGTCTTAAAAGCTGGGGAGAACCCTGCACAGTGTTACCTCCTCCTCCATCCAACCATATGAGGTCAGTACAGAACACACAAACAGACTTAAACACCATCTCTGTGCTCATATACTGGACGTTTTGGTTCAGGAAACAGTGTGACCTTTTCCTCCTTTACCTTCCCAGCCCTAACCTCTTTTGATTCATTTATCTTGCTGACAAACACCTTTTTCAACCAGTGCCTGGTGCCACTGGAGCATCCTCTGTATCCAAGCAGAGAAAGAGGAAGAAAGATGGGGAAGAAGATACAAGAAAAGATTCAAAGATCAAAAAGAGATAGACACCTATAGAAAAAGAGTGGGTATTTTCAGTGATATCCTTCTATGTTATCTTTGGTTTGCTACAACAAAACTGCTTATTTCATCACATTAGATGCAATTTAACTGCCTCCTGTAGCAGGACATAAGATGTTGTGTTATCCCCTCCATCATTCAATCAATACAGGCTTTCTAACAAATTGTCCTCAGCTGAAATGTCCAAAATACTATGGAATAAATGTGTTGTTAATATTAATTCCACATAAATGTCAGATACTCTGCCAAACTAAGTGTATGAAATATTAGTTTTATTTTGTTTGTTTGTATTGCTTGAAGTGCATATTCATGCATATTGAGAACAATTTAATTTCCCTAAAGTCCTTTGTGAGTCATCTAGCCCTTCTGTTGCAAGTTATATGTTCTGTGTGTGCGTCCATAATGCATCTGTGTTTGTGTGTGTGCCAATTTGTTATTATATCTGACAGCGTCTCCCTAATTCCCATAGAAAGCAGAGTAATGGGTAGGAGGGATTCACTACTGTAACATACCCGTCAAGCTGATTACCTATTGACTGGTCTAAACCTTGGTAAAGCCTCCTACTTGCTGCACGTGTGTCTGTGTATGTTGTACTTATAAGGACACGTCTGCATAAGACAGACATATCAATAACAATCCAATTCTACCTAACTTGTAATACTTATCCCTTGTCTTCTAGGATACACATTTACATTATACACATAGTCGCTCATACACAATCACAGCAAGGCATTTACCTGATGCTATAATAGAAATGATTGGCCAGGAAAAAATATAGTCACAGCAATGCCATGATAAGGAGATAACATCAGCAGGTGCCATGAACATTTAATGGTCCAATCAGCAGTAGGGCTGGGGCGGTTTGAATTTTTTTATACCGTGGTAAAAAAAGCAGGAAATTACCGCGGTTACACAGTAATACAACACCATACCCAACCCCATCTACCCCCCCGAAGTAATATTGGCTTTCCCACCAAGTTATCTGCCAGAGCTAGTCATGACGACACAATGAACCCCATGTGTTGATCTCCTCCTCTGCCGTGCACTGCCATGACGCGTACGTATGAATGCACCGTACGCGACTCTCATCCACGTGAGAATTTTGTTAATGCGTATGACATTAAAGAGGTCCTCCTGTTCAGGCTTTCTGATGTGCCTGATTGCTTGTATTGTAGCTTGAAGTCCACTGTATGTTGCTCGTATTTTTCATTTTTCTATGACCTTGACGGTAACAAGGTCATGACTGTGGTGCGTGTCAAATGACTGTGGTGTGGCGGTATGCAGTTACCACGACCAGGCCTGATCAGTAGTTCAACTGACACAAGGAACCTCTTCTGAAATACTAAAGGCATTTGAATGTCTATTCCAGACATAAACTCATCTTCTGTTCTACAAGAAAAAGAGTTATAACATGAGTCACCATTAGTCTACACTTGACTACTTATTCAGAGTGATAAAAAACAACAAACATAAAAAAACATGTTTT
This sequence comes from Arrhamphus sclerolepis, assembly GCA_037176975.1. Lineage (NCBI taxonomy): Eukaryota > Metazoa > Chordata > Actinopteri > Beloniformes > Hemiramphidae > Arrhamphus > Arrhamphus sclerolepis. Next base: position 425,637 of record JBAMYA010000004.1, read on the forward strand.
TTTTTTTGCTTGTACTTTCATTGTTTCTTCTTAATCTGATTTGTTTAAGGGTTTTTAGACCGTAACCTTTCAGGAGAGGCTGAGCAAACATCATCCAATGACAGTATCTGGAAACAGGGACCAAAGAAAACATCAGCTCAAATCTCCATCACTTCTTTTCTGCTTGTGTCACACGAACTCAGGCTCAGGAAACGGTAACGTGATACTTTGTCACAGGACTGTGGAAGGTGTGTGAAGGTGTGTGGAGTTTGGCTCAGTTTCACACTGGCAGAGTGGTATGTGCGAAATGTAAGGGTTTTTACTTTTAATTTACTTTAAAAATTTTCAATGCATCTATTCAGCCTTGTTTATCAATGGAAGCCATAATGATCAAAACCATAAAACTTTCAAAGACATCGAGCTCACTTGAACCTGTCATTTCCTGCAAACTAGTGCAAGGACCTTAAAATGGAACCAGCTTTTGTTCAATGTCTGGTTCATACTAACTCCAAAAAATAAAGGACTCAAAACAAAACTCAAATCTTATGACTAAAGAGTAAAAAAGCTTTAGAAGCTGGGATATGTCTATTCATAAAGTTCATAATACTTGCCAACTAACAAGCCAGGTTGATAGACAAGTCAATTAACCAATATCCTTTATTCTTGTATATCATGGTTATCTGTTATATGTGGGATGGGGGGCGGGGGGGAGGTGGTACTGGGTACCAGAGGTTTTGGAAAAGCAATAATAACTGTCTTTCAGTACAATGTAAATAAATTAGGTGTAAAATGTTTCCAGAATATACTACTTCAGCGTCCATATTTCAATGACTGTCATTCATTTCAAATGACAGAGTTTGAAGAGATGAGTCAAAGAAAAAAATGCTATCAAACAAGAAGAGACACATTTTAATCAATTTCTTTTTCACAAAGTTATCAACAGATGAATCAAAATAAGACTAGAAAGTGTCTGGGTCTATCTTCTAAGTCAAATTACACTGAAGTCACATCAGTCAGATAACTTAACCCTATCAATATCAATTTCCTTCATCTCTGGATAGACTCCAGTACAAACAAAGACATGCATGAGAGAAAATTAAACAACAGGAGAGAAATTAAAAAAAAAAAGTACTGAAACTGGATGAGTGAAGAAATTATATTTAAGAAAAAATAAGATAAGTCAGAATTGAAGTGGGAGAAACATGCACATAGGCAAATAGTGAATTAACATTGAACAAAAGTCAATTCACTTTTCCGGTTGTATTACCCGTTGTATTATAAAACTTTTTTCTAACTTTTTGAATGGACTGATAGTTTGACAGTAAAATAAAGGAGAGATAGTGCAGGAAATGATCAAGGGACAGCAACTACATCCCAGACGAGCGTGGGAGTTACGGCAATACACGGAGGAGGACAGAAAGTGCATGCAAGGGTTGGAGGACAAGCAAACAAAGTGCTTTAAAAAGGTTAAAACGAAACACTTCATTTTGAAGTCATCGCTCATGCACACACAATTGTGTCCAAGCAGAGACGAAAATGCATGCGCCCGCTGGATTCAATCACAGAAGCTGCCATTATGCTGGCAACATGCAATGAATCATGGGATTGATGATGCACCCTTGCAAGAGGACAAGTAATTTCTACTGCCACAGAGATGAGTGGAGGAAAAAAATGGAAATAGAGAGTGAGAGAAAGACAGAAAACGGGTAGGGGAGAGTTAACAGAATCTGTTGAATCATCTCTGGGCCTGGAGTCTACCCTTCTTCTCCTGCCCCGACCACTTCCCTCATCGACCCGCTAACAAGAACACAGAACCAAGGATGGCAAAAAAGACAAGTAATGGGAAAGAGTGGTGGATGAGGCTTATAACAGTTGAGAGCTCCATACATCATTCACACTCTTTCTCCAACAGGATGTGTGTTTGGTACAGAGAGGATGTACAAATCTGAACAAAAAGAGAAACTCTCAATGTCCTCATTCTGGCACCAAGTCCTCTTTCTGCAGTGAGAGAAATGAAAATTCAAGGCCATACCATGCAATCCTCTTACATATTCAGACCAATATCACCCAATTTCACACAAGTAAAGGGGTGTGCACGCAAGCATGCACAAATCTGTTCATGCACATGCAAACTCCTTCATACACACACACTCACACGCACACAAAGTTGCGAGGGGTATTAAACCCTTTTTCCTTCAATCCCTGAGAGCAGACCTGTGCCTTCCTCTGTGGATTAGTGTGAGAGAAGAGAGGTGAGAACGATGGGAGAAAATGAATGAAGGAGACAGAGGAAGAAAGAGGAAAGGTAACAGACAGAGGAACAGAAGAAAGAATGATTGATGAAAGGCATATGAACTAGACAGAGACAAGTATTTTATTTTATTTTTTTTAAACAAGCAGCAGAAACAGATGTGGCACAATGTATGAAAGTGCGAAGGAACGCCACCTGGATCGCTGAGAGAAGATAATACTTAATATTATTATTAGAGAAAAGGAGTCACTTATTGTTGTATTTCATAGGAAGGAAGTATTTTTCCTGTTTAATGTTCATTAAAAGTTCACACATTCAGTCCTAAGGCAGCTATATTAGTCCAAGTATTGATGGGGATTTCAACCTGATGTATTTAGCATTAATGCGCCTTTTGAGGCTCTGTACAAATGATGCCAACCTTGCCACTCTCCACAGAGATTTGTAAAAATGAAGAGTAACACAAGGCAGTGTGCTAACAGCAGATGGTATGCTGCGACAAGCGCTCTTAGCTTTCTGCAGCTGTCCAAAAACTGTGAATGTTTTTTTTTGTTTTTTTTTCTCAGACTTACCTGGACCATTGAACAACCATTTTACTATGCAATAGTGATTTTAAGCAGAGGCCGCGCAGACTGATCTTAACGCTGGAATATCCATCAACAAACTCGTGTTTGTATATGTAAGACTGAAATTCAGCAACTCTGCAGATAAATGGTTCATTAAAAGGACAGTGACACACCACTTTTGCTTAATGATCAACAGCATTTATGCAAATGAGTGAGTCTAGACAGGGATAATGAAGGTGGAGGCAGAAAAGACAAAAGGACACACAGAGAGAAAACTAGTTAACAGCTGCATGTCCTGGAAGACGACGGGATACCCTGAAATGTAACTTGGGGAAAAGATGCATTTAGTAACTTTGAAAACCTCAATCTCTCCAGCACAAACTTTGACCAAAGAGAGAGGTGAACATACTGTGGCCTCACACATGAAAGGACTGGCATATATGGATGAATGTGTTGTTGAATTTAGGACAGCTGGCACTTTGTCCCTATAGGGTGTTTAAGATCAGCCAAACAGGAAAACTAACCCCTATATCAGTCGAATAACTAGTTTAAATGTCCTAAACCTATTAGAAAAGTCCGACTCATCATTTCAGTCGCATTTATTTCTCCCAAGTATCTCTTTCACTAAGAAAAGGAAAAACAATATATATACACACAATGTACTCCAAAAGCCAGAGTCTCTCCATCCACACACCCACTCACACAATAAACATTGAATAATGTAGCAGACGTTGAGAGCCATCTCCTCTTGTCTCTGTCCAGTAATGTACCAATCAGGAAACCCACACACTCTCTTCTGCCAAGTAGCATACAATGCATATCAGCACATTCAGTGACATGTGCACGGCGACGCACACACACAGGTATCTTTGTGCCCATGTACCAGCGCTCTGTAAGTGGTCCAATAAAGAGCCCGTCAGCATGAATGCTGTTCACAGTGAAGGCTGCTATAATTTCCTTCGAACAGTTGGCACGCTTACCAGCAAGCTGCAAACGTCAATACTAATAGCCATTAACATAATGACTGCAAAAAGCTCAAGAAACCATCCCAAAAGCTCTTCTAAATTTTCCATTTAAGATATCTAATTAGTGAACAAATATCCATGCAAACACTTTCAGAATCCTTCAAACACTCTCCTGGCTCCATTTTGTGGAGGATGCAGATGATACTCAGTGATCTTAAGTGACAATCCTGTGGCCACTCTAGGTTGGTGATGCCGTTGCAGGACATCGTCACACAATAATCTGTACAACGACAAGGGATAATCAGAGGGTTTTCACTGGCAGAATTTCATTCAGTCTTCTACCTCAGTTCATTTCCATGTAAGTCTTGGATTGTTTTTTTTTGTTTCTGAACAATCACACAACTACAATTCTTATAAAACCATAAAGAATCATTTTAAGCATGTATGACAGGATAACATTTTAGTATTATGGAGTCATTTCTCAGATAATTCTATAAAGAAAGATCAGTTTAATATGATTTTGCCATTCAGAGAATGCAAAAAGTTTATTTTATTCTATTTTTTTCTGTACCATGCCAAAACTAATTGTCATCTTCTTAGAGAAAGCACTTTAACTTTAGGAAAAGTTCATCTTAAACTCTAGGATTAGCTCATTTTTCACACAGACTCCAGACTTCAGCTCATGCGTTGCAGAGTAGTTAACAGGTTTACCATATTCTCGATTGATAATCGTAGTTGAGTTAATCCAAAGAGCGGGGGTTAGAAATTATGAAGAAAATGCAAAATAGGCGCTTATCTTGCCACCCAGTCTGTAAATTTCCTTTTTGTGACACCGAGTTTTGTGTATGTGATGCAGATGGTACTTTATGTTCAACTGTTGCCATAAACAACATAACACCTTTCTTTGTGTCCCCCTGTCGGTGACTGGACGGAGCATTTATTTGTTTATTTTGAAGTGTGCTCACAAAATGAGCATCGAGCAGACGATGAGTAGATATTCGCTAAATGCTGACAAATGTGTTGAGGTAGAAATAGCAAAATCCCTTACCCTACCTTTAAAGGAGGACACACTTAATCTTCCTCATCAAATCGTCAAAAGTCATTCCAGTGCTGATGACAAAATCGACAAAACTGGGGCAGAATGTCCATAACACAAAGTTTCCATACAAATAAAAATTGTAACTTAAGTAAAACTTCACAAATACTTTTAAATGTGTGTCTTGCAGGGATCCTAATCATTCTAAAAAAGAAAAAATAAATAAATTAAAGACTGATTAGTGGCCAATGAAAAATGCTGAAGAGCCGCGCATGAAAAGTGCTGGACACATTTATATCAAATCTCTTCCTGATATTTTTTGCAATAGTTTTACTTCTTATTTATTTACCATAACATAATTATGTCAGCAAGAAACAAGAAACTTTTTTTTTTTCCAGAAAAGCAGTTTAAAAATTGGATTTTAAAAAATTCTGTTTAAATGATTTTACTTATTTTACACGAGAATCCCAATTCCAGCCCCGACTCAGCATTTTGTAAGCACCCCAAGGATCTTTATCAGAACGCCCACAATATCTTGTTTTCATTACACACAAGGTCCCAACAAATATCAGATGAAAGCTTTGAAATTGAACAGTTCTTTATGAAAATCTGTGTTAATTAAAGGGGAAAGCCCGCCCTGCTACATCAACTTGTACTCTGTGCGGGAGGGATGAACAGTTATTACAAAATACCTAACCACAATTACCCTGCAGATGTCGTGACCATAATTATAAATCATGTTTATGACTCTTGGGGAAGTAAAGGACAGCACCTGCTCAGCCAGCTGAAAAGCCGAGGCACACACTGAACAACATGTTTGATAAAAGGACAGTAGGGACACATGTCATTTGATGACACGGAAACAGGCAGGACCACTCAGTTTCAGCTGATGACATACTAAGACTTTATGTTTTGTAAATTAGTTTATAGGCAGTTTATTTTCAGGGACAAAATAACACTAAACTAGTCCTTGACATTCCGTGTTTCTTTAATTTAGCACTACAATGCAAAAGTTCAACTCACCTGCAGGAGTGGATGTGTCCAACAGCAGCAGAGTCAAATGGTGAAGCAGAAGAGAAAAAGTGGGACAAAAGAAAGGAGAAAGACAAAATTATTAAATCTTAATTCACATACTATTTGCACAAATGTTGTGTCATGGCTGTACTGAGAAAATGACACTGGAAATACAGCGTATGTGAAACAGAACCACAAGCAAAATGAGCCGGTACTTAAATGCAGCACGGTGAGTGCTTTCACCAACTTGCAGCATACGGGAACAAAAATGCACAGCTCATTGACATCACCGAGGGGAGAGGAGGAAAGGAGACCTTGACCTTTAAGGACTCTGCATGAAGCATCGCCCATCACCGGCTCCCCAAATGGAGACAAATTCTCCAAATTCAGAAATCCTTGTATAATCGTTGAACTCTATTCTTTAATGGTGCAGCTAACACATCTTTGAACTTAGGTTCAGTATTTGCAGATCAACCTCAGTTTATTCCTCCTGAGGAGCCAGGTGCTCATATCAAATACATACACAGTATGTGTCCATCTGTTATGTTGCAGAAAATGTAAGACCAAAATCGCGTAGTCCTTCCTCTAAAACTAAACCGGTGAGCGAGTGTTTTGATAAATTAAAGAGTTTAGTGCTTCTGTGGCAGCTGAGCCAAGGAAGGTACCATTACTTCAGCTTGAGGAACTTCACAGTGACTCCCTGGATGACGGCCTATTTGTAGCTATGGCTGCTTATATCATCCTCTATTATATATCATCCACCCCATAGCTCCCTCAAGAGATGACATGGGTGCCATCCAACCAGACTGCCTTTATAGCAATAAATAAATAAATCAGTCCATAAACATTGTACGAATCATTGACATATTTAACCTCAAAATGTTGTGAAAGATCAGATAGTAATCTAGTGGGTTTACAGGTAAAACATGCGGCACACTGCAAGCAAACCTACCAAGGAGAGGACATTGCAGTTGGAGCATTTCATTAAGAATGTGCCTTCAACATGCATCATCCTGTCAATCACAGATCCTTTCAGAGAGGGGTGAGAAAGCTACTGACCAATCACCCAATCTCATCCTCCGCTCAACAACCTGGTGAACTTATCACTCCTTCTGAAGAAAAAAAGGAATGGCCTAATCCATCAGAGAGTCACACACACCAATGTTATGACCAATCAGGGATACAGCCGACAGAACCTGTTCTAAACGTAGACCAAAGGTCGGCCATAACTTTGATGTCATGTTGTACTGACAGGTCAAGAAAACCTTCATGGAGGGGTGCCATGATTCATTGAAAAACTACCGTTTACTACCTTAGGCTTTCTTAAACCTTCAATTATCAAATGAAACAGCAGTTCATGCTTTATGAAGACAGGAGTGAAAGCTTAAAAAAAAAAAAAAAAAACTCCACTCTCTGGCTCATGCAAGCTCCCAGAATGCAGAAGACAAGATAAAAACTAGGAATAAGGTCTCATTTTGCCATCACTCATCTTCCTCTTCCTTTTGCCACCTGGGATGGCAATGTGCTCCCTTTAGTTTTTGAGTTTTAAGCCTTGCAGTTAGTCGAAAGAGGAGACATCAAAGTACAGGTTCCACACTTATCAGAGATGCCTATCAGGCATTATCCTCCAGCTACACTCCAACACACTCAACTGTGCATCTCTCTTTTACTTTTCTCTTTCATTTATGCATAAGAAAAAAAAAAAATGTGAAGTTGAAAAAAGAGGAGTTTTAGTAGACTCGGTTTGCAGAATGATGAGTGAGACCATGTTGTTGGTGAGTGGGTAAAAGAATGCCCAAAGCAGCTTTTGGGTTGCACATTTGAGACCGTATGCTAGATGTTTTGTCTTGGCAATTTGCTATAAACATACCTCATATATAAAAACTAAGCTAGAAAATAACAATCCGCATAAGGCACTGATACAAATAAAAACCAATCAATTAAAAATAATTAACAATTTAAAGTCCAATGAGGTAGCTTAAGAGAAAACAGCGTGAAAGTGAAAGACTCATGGACACAAATCAGTACCTGTGAAAATACTAGAAATAAGAAAATGCATCGATTTACTCCTTACAATGTGAAGGATCAAAGAAAAACATTACAGGGTATTGTTGCTCAAAAAGATTAAGATTGTTACCCCCAACTCCTCATACTTTGATACTGCAAGCCTGAGCAAATTAGCGTATGTGTGGCCATTGGTTGAGATCAATGAGAAACATGAGGCAGTCGTGGCCTCAGTGTAGTGCGAAGCCTTCCATCATCAGTCATGGAGGCCAGAGGCCCTACTGGCAGAACAAAGTGTCAAATACATTACTGTTCTATACTAGACTGTGTTGCTCTCCAGCTGGCTCTGACCTTTCATCTACACACTTTACATTACGCTCCATTGTTTTGCTCTGATAATGTTTTCTATGGTGTTTCGACTAGGAAATGCAAATGATTTGTGAAAAACTGAATTGTGGTTATAAAGCGTAACTTACTTGGCAACCCAAATTTGTGTTTGGACTGCAAAAGGTCAGGTCTGAATAGATTAGGAATGCGAATTTCTAAGAAGGGAATATTAAAACAAGTTTCTGAGTATCGAGTTAGAATAAGGCAAATGTGTTATACATAATGACTGTACATGACTCATGTCCTTAAAACAAAGTACATTGTTTGCTAAGCTTCCTGCAGCAAGAGGTTGTATTCAGATAAGCTGTTGTCAAAGATAAACTTTGATACCGGACATACTGGTGTATTCCTACGCTTAGACTTGCATATTGCAGCACCGTGTGTGTGGTTTCCCTCTGCAGAGATCCGATCTGGGACCGGGCCATTGATCAGTATTGAAAAACTGATAATGCATGGCTTTTCCCTTATTTAAAAAAACAAATGCTTGTTATATTTGCTTTCGCTGGTGTACAATATACACGGACAATATTTACACACTAGGGATGGAAAAATGTTGTCCAAACCTGATGCTTAATAAAAACACAGACTCCAATAAAGTTGCAGTTAAAGTGTGTTGCAGCTCGTTAGTATTACATAAGATGCAGTGAGAAATAGAAAAACCCATTGAAGAATCAATCAACTGCTAACTGCAGGAAGGACTGCGTGGACTAAGCAAGTCTATACACCAAAGAGTAATTATAATCGTTGCCTTCAGGTAAATGGTGAAACACAAATGCTCACTGCTAAAAAAAAACATGTTCTGATTCTATGATAAGGGAAAAATATAATATCAGGCGCCATAGTAGAGTCATTTTACTTTGACCGCAACATTTGTTTTGGATTTTTCTTTGTTTTTTTTTAGATATGCCTGCTCTTTCAAAACCTTTATTTACTGCTTAATTATAACACTAGAAATCACAGTAGACCTTAAAACTGAGTATATTACATTTCAAGTCCTTAGAAAGTCAGAAAGAGTGTAAAACAGTACCAAATGAAAGTCTACAAAAGGAACCGATCTTAATACTGGACACACTGACGATGATGATGGCTGAGCTAGCGATTGTTCTTATTTCATGCTTCAATTTACAAAACTAAAGTGACTCTGTATGTTTTGATTGTCCCTCTGCTGTGTGTGTAAAACTTGGGGAGTATACAGCTTTAAGTACCTAAACATGGTATTTGCAAGTTGAATTTGTATTTTGGCCGTCCAAAAAGATTGTTTAAAAAGTAAGCTGATGGTGTCTTTTATTCCAAGAAAATATGTGAAAGAGTAAATCCTGGAAGTCTTCATCCTAAATCCTACTCCTCTTTTCTTTGCTCTGCTATTTAAAATGTCTTTCCATGCCTCAAATACCACTGTTATGGATGTATATTACTATCTTTACTCAAGAGAATATTATTTCAAACTGACATCAGGTTACCTTGTTTTAAAGCCGAGATACTGAACTCAAAACTCTGGCCTCACACTTGAAAAGTCCCCGTGTGCATGAATATGTGCTCCACTTAACATTTTTTTCAGTTCACAAACACTGACTGTTTATAATTTTAGTTTATCATTCAGCTTTAGGCCAAAACATAGTTATATCTCATTTGAAAACCTGATGTTAAGTTTACATCTGCCAGACTCCAAGTCACAAGCACCAGTTCTCTTGGCTATTGTGTACTGTCCTCCTGGTCCTTATTCAGAATTTCTGTCTGATTTCTCAGACTTTATTTCAGATCTAGTTCTCTAGGCAGATAAGATCATCATATTTGGGAATTACAGCATTCATGTGGATGTGGAGCGTCGCAGCCATAGCTCTAGTTTTACCGCTCTAGCTGACTCAGTTGGATTCATTCAACATGTGGAGGGACCCAGCCTAACCCTATCCTTGCTGACAGAGCTGTCAATAAGTTCAATGAGAGAATTCATGTCGCTATGGACTAGAGATGCACCGATCAGGATTTTGGGGGGTGATCACCGATCATCAAAAGCAGTATCTACCGATCCCGATATTGCCGATCACCGATCACAGCATCAAATCCATAAAATCCTTCAATATTGTTGTCTCACGTACACAACATTGACATTGTATTATTAAGTATAAAAATTAAGAGATGAGAAAGTATCATGAATTGACCACTATTTTATTGCAGGCTGAGGCAATGTGCAATATTTCACACTCTAGAGACTCAGAGTAAGTGTAGCTTACTAGTTTCAGCTTTCTTGTGGCAAGAATTATGTTCAGCACAACATCGACATGGTACTCACACTAGAACTCCAAATGTCCCTCGTGAAGCCGACTGACACGATCTTGTCGTCTTGCATTAGGCTTTGAATGTGACTGTATATAGTTTGGTATCGCTCCGGCAGAGATTCATCGGTGAAATATTTACGACTGGGCAGCGTGTACCGTGGATCCAAGCAGTTAACGAGGCGTTTGAACCCAATGTCTTCTACAACAGAAAGCGGCTGATGATCAAGGCATATGAATTCCATGACCTTATGATTTAGTTCTTTCTTTTTCTTGCTGTTGTTGCTGTATGGTTGTTGTCGTTTATATGTCTCTGTCACAGTCAGCCGAGTTAGCGGCGTTGCTGCACGCTCCTTTTCTCTCTCTGCCTTAGCGGTAGCCAACTTTGAAAACTCAGTATACTCCTTGATGTGAGGAACTTTCAAATGTCTAATCAGGTTCGCTGTGTTAAAAATTATTTTGTAGCATTCCTCCTCGAGATATCTCCTTTGCACACACCTTGCAAATTGCAAATTTGTTGTCCTTTTTGGACACATTGTAAAACTCCCATACCGGTGATGGCGACGCCATTTTCAGTGTTGATGCTTTTTAGAGAGACTACCACGCCCCCTTAGTACACCTGGGTCTGAGAAGTGGGAATGCATGCCCTGGCGGCGGTTTGTTGTTGTAAACGTCATCTGATCGGCCTGCTTTAATCTATTTTTGAAAACTCTGATCAAAACCAATAGGAGGACTATCGGCCGATTGCGATCGGTTGCCGATCGATCGGTGCATCTCTACTCCATACTCTAATTTCCCTTTTCCATACCTGGAAAACATTGAAATCAAATTTCATACTTTTCCATACTTCCATATAGTCCAAAAATTACGGTACTTCCTAGACGAGCTTCAACCTGGATGTGGAATGGTTGCTGATTGTTTGCAACAAGCGTAGCTGAGCAATGCATTGTGGAAGATGCAGTTTTAACAGTTACATGTTTAAACTTTCATTCAACGACTAAACCAGTTTAAATTGATCCAGATCATAAACCAGTTTAAACTGGGGATCAAATTTCAGGAAAACGACAGAACTGTGATTATGAAGCCTTTCTGGTGTTGCCTAATATTGATCCAGATGTTTTCTAACATTTGACCAGATGTTTTCTAAAATTTTTCCAAACGTTTCCTGATATTTTAGATGTACAATTTTTGTTGATTTTGTTTTTATTTGGATGTTTTCATTGATGCACAAAAGGGATGGCACTTTTAAATTTTGTTGAACCATTTACAATTACAATAAAAATATTCCATTTATCCAGATGTTTCATAATATTCATCCAAATTTTGTAATATATTTCTGAGGTTTCCTAACATGTTTTCTAACCTTTAGTCAGATATTTTCTAATGTTTTCCAAATTTTTGTCCAGATACTATTTTTCCAGATGTTAGTTAACTCATTGGATGCCAGGTTTCAGAGCAGAGCGCTCCATACTGCCAGCCTTTTGGAGCAGTTTGGCTTAGTCTCCAAGGCCCACAGAATATTGTTCTTTGACTATAGAAACATTGAAACTACCAAAAGAAAGATTAGACTCTCTTCTTTCACCAGGAAAAGGTTTGTTTCCACCAAAAAAAACGTTCAATTGTAAGCTGCTTCAAATTGTTGGATTTCATACGCTGCGCCATGATCTCTCCGTCTCTTCCTCTCATACAGTCCAATGCTTTGTCGGCGCTGTTAGTTTTTATACAGAATGGCGCTGCTGCCATCTAGAGGATCACAATGCTAAATTCTTATTTTAGAACGCTACACCAGACTGTTTCCTAGCAACCCCCGTTCAAAAACAAAATTGACGTCTGATCTGATGTTTTCTAAGGTTTTACTAGATCTTTTCTGATATTTAGCCAGATGTTTTTTAACAATTATCCAGATGTCGTCCAATATTTTTCCAGATGTTTTCTGATATTTAACAATATGTTTTCTAACATTCATCCCAATGTTTCCCAATATTTATCCAGATGTCTTTAGTCACATGTGCAGTTTGAATTTCTCAATAATGCAAGATGCATTCAGACAATCAGTAAGCGTCCCACCTTGATCTTCACGTCTTTGGGTGCAAGCTTCTTGACTTCAGTTAGTAATCGTTCCCCAAAACCTGAAAGAAAGCAGAGTCAGCTGATGTTTAACACATGGAACACCTGAACACCTGCTGCCACCATCCAGTTGCATTCATGGCCCTGCCCACCTTTGATGAGGGTGGAGCCTCCACACAACACGATGGTAGAGAAAAGCGTGCGCCGCAGGTCCATGTCTGACTTCTGGATGGCATAGGCCAAAACCTCGTGGATCCCCGAGCTCTCATCTCCAATCAGGTCAGGTCTGAACAGCAACTCTGGGGCTCTGAACCGGGCTGGGCCGATCTGGGAAACAGACAGGGCTCAGGTTTCAGAGGATGGGTTATGGACGGGGAGTAGGAGGGTCATGGTTCTGGACTCACGTTTAAGGTACTCCCATCAGGCAAGACATACTGGGCCTTCTCCGTCTCCAAGGTCTCATCCTTCTGAGGATTCAGGGAGAGGTAGCAGGCCCGCTGCAGGACAGACAGTTCTGGTCAGGGTCTAGACCACTAACTCATTTATATTTGCAGAATGGTTCTGGTTCAGTGCTAGCATGTAAACACTGGTCTAATAGCAATGACAATAAAAGCGGCAAACACACTAACTTTCAATAGTAAAACACCTTTTAAATGAATGGAACGCTAATGTCCTAAATCCTACCTGCTGCTATGAACGCTAGAGTGCTACATGCTACCATTAGACAGCAGAACTGCTAACACCATCAATGCTAAAAGCTAGCATGGTGGAAGCTAAACATCCTACAGTAGATAAAAAACATCTGTAACATGTGGTGAACACCCAGACTGGTCCCAGCTCACCTCCTTGATGGTGCGGACCACTTCGAACTCGGCGGACGTGTTGAAGTTGTAGCCTTCCTTACGCAGTAGCAGGCGCAGGTAGCGTGACACATCTCTGCCAGCGATGTCCACGCGCATGATAGAGTGAGGAATAGCGAAGCCCTCATATATTGGAACCACATGGGTGACGCCGTCGCCAGAGTCCAGAACCACACCTGTGGTCCGACCTGTAGCATACCTGCCAAAGAGGAACAACCACGTGTCAGGATTTGTAGAAAACTATCATCATAGCGATGCTAAACATTAGAATTTCCACATTCCACATTTCTGCTAAAGGCTGCAGTTCCTCTAACAACCACTAAAGGCTGAAGTTCCCTTACCAACCACTAGAGGCTGCAGTTACTCTACCGATTGCTAAAGGCTGCAGTTCCTATACTGACCACTAGAGGCTGCAGTTCGTTGATGTTGTTTGATTGATAGCCAGCCTCTGCTGTCATCATTTTTAGCAACTTAGTGCTAGCATTCTATTATCTTCTGAGGTGTGAATAAAGACAACAACAGATCACCAAGTCATGTTTTAAAATAAAATGTTCTCTGAGTGCAGATGTCCTTCAGTGCAATGTGCATCATTGTGGGTGTGGCACATGTTCATCACTGCAGATGTACATAAATAAAAGGTGTTCGTAAATGCAAATGTTTATAACTGCAGATCTTTATAACTGAAGGTATTCGTAACTACAGATGTTCATCACTGCGGGTGTCCATAGCTGCAGGTGTTCGTCACTACAGATATTCATAACTGCAATGTTGTCACTGCACATGTTCATCACTGCAGATGTAGTAAATGCAGATGTTTATAACTGCAGATGTCCATCACTGCGGGTGTCCATCACTGTAGATGTTTAGAACTGCAGGTGCTCACTACAGATGTTTTCATGAACAGAACAGACTCTTACAAGCTCAGCACCGCCTGCATGGAGATGAAGAGTGCAGGAACGTTGAAAGTCTCAAAGAAGATCTCTGCAGCTTTCTCTCTGTTCTTGCTGGGGTTGAGGGGAGCCTCGGTCAGCAGAACAGGATGCTGGGGAAAAAAATGATATCAGTTACATATGTTCTACAGGTGTCCCTCCAGGTGTTCTACAGGTGTCCCTAAAGGTATTCCTACAGGTGTCTCTCCAGATGTCCCTCCAGGTGTTCTACAGGTGTCCCTCCAGGTGTTCTACAGGTGTACCTCCAGGTGTTCTACAGGTGTACCTCCAGGTGTTCCTTCTCACCTCCTCTGAGAAAGTCTGCAGCTGCTCTTTAGAGTAGACGTATTGCCAGATCCTCTCCATGTCATTCCAGTCCTTCACGATGCCATGCTCCATCGGGTACCGAACCGACAGCAGTCCCCTGTGCTCCTGAAGACATGCAGAGGACATGGAGACATGAAGAAGATACAGAGACACCAAGACATGAAGAAGACATGGAAACATGAGGAAGACACAGAGACATGAAGAAGACATGGGAAGACATGAAGACACAAAGACGTGAAGAGGACATAGAGACGACATATGGGCATGAAGACATAATCAAGACAAGAAGACACGATGAAGAACCCATGAAGACTGCATCGTTAACTCGTACCTTCTCTTCCCATCTCTCCGCCCACTCACCGTTATCGAGGCGCTGGTACAGCCGGCCGGTTCTTCATTAACTCAGGTTAATGATTCGAATCTTCCTACTGAATCAGGAGTCCAACGTCTCCACTAAAACACTTAATACGAGTCCTCTAGGTGCTAACGCCAAGTACAAATGGTGTGAATGAGAGCGGACAGCGGCGTAGCCACAGAGCCAGCAACCAGTGGCGGTAGTAGCAGCTCTCCGCTGTCAATCACACCGCTACTACCGTGCTGGCTGACTCACCTGTTTGCTGGCTCTGTGGTATTTCCACTACGCCGCTGTCCGCTCTCACCGCCGTTGAGTCAGCCAGCGAAGCCGACTCTGATACGGACTGGGCTCTGCTGGCTGACTCACCCGGCTGCTGGCTGAGGTGAGCAGCATTTTTTAATGCTTGTTTGTAAGTCTTTATATAGTTCTTACATATAGCTATTTAAAATGTTATTTCTTTACCCTTTGTTGTTGTCCTTAATTATAACTTTAGCATTTTACACAGTTATTTGTGGTGAAATATAAATATCAAAAGAAAAGACAGGAATTTATGTGCACTGGCAACACTAACGTGGTCTCAAAAGTTGGGGAGAACCCTGGTTTTGGACCTGTTGTGGTTTTACCTCTGCTTTAGGTCCAATGAAGAGGTCTCCCTCCAGCGCTCCGGCCATCACACGGACATGTTTAGGGCGTCCCACACTGAAGACAGATAGACGGTTAAAACAGGAAGGAAGCACCTGACAGGTTTGAGGATCTGCAGTTCTGAGAGGATGAAGACACTTACTAGTTCGGGAAACAGTATTTGGGGATCTGATCACCAGCAAAACCAGCCTTGATGACACCTGAACCCTGCAGAGACCAGAAGACATGATGAAACCTGCAGTTCATCTTCCAACCACTAGAGGCAAACCCTAAGTTCCATCAAGAAAACCAGGTCTTTGAGGAACGTTAATTCAACTCTGAACAGAAATAAATGCTGATGTTTCTGGAAATTATGATATAGAGAATTTAGTCAAAGATGGAGGTCCAAGCATATATGAGACTTTATTTTGAAGGACAGCGTAGACAAGCATGTTGCTTCCAGAACTTTGAGACCCAGCTGATCCAAACCTGACCTGAATTACAGCACTGCAAGAAAAAATTAAGACTTTCATTTTTAGTTTTAGTTTGAGAACGACTTCTTTCTACAAACTCCATCTCTGAGCCAGAGTCACATCACCTCAACTACTGAAAAATAAAATATAGAAAAAACATATTCATGTAAAACAGAATCCCAAAAGTCAGTAAAAAGATTTCTTTTGTTGACTGTAGAACTAAGATCTCTGATGTGGGTCACGCAGTTCTGAAGTTGCTGTTTATCACCAAAACTAATGTGATGAAAGGTTGTTTCAGCTTTAGTTCAGTTACAGATCACATGATGCTGCTGGGAGAGAAAAAAGATCAATAAAACATTTATTATCATGTGGTTCTGAAGCTGCTGGAAAGAACCAGAACACTCTGTAAAACTACCAAAATAAAACTTATTAATCAAAAGAGAATACACGGAACTATTCTGTTATAATCTATTACACCTTTTAAAACTGCTGGGTTATTCTTATAGCTGTTTTAATAGCTGTAATAGATTACAGCTATTAAGAGAGTTTTACTAAAATAAGAACTGTTAGGATAAAATAGAATATAAATAAAATCACTACTGGGCCACTACTTATTGACTACTGGATCACTACTGGGTCACTACTAAGTGACTACTGGGCATCTACTGGATCACTACCGAGTCACTACTAAGTGACTACTGGATCACTACTGTGCCACTGCTAAGTGACTACTGGGTCTCTACTGCATCACTACTAAGTGACTACTGGGCCTCTACTGGATCACTACTGAGTCACTACTAAGTGACTACTGGGCCTCTGCTGAATCATTACTGAGTCACTACTAAGCCTCTGCTGGATCACTACTGGGTCACTACTAAGTGACTACTGGGCCTCTGCTGGATCACTACCGAGTCACTACTAAGTGACTACTGGATCACTACTGTGCCACTGCTAAGTGACTACTGGGCATCTACTGGATCACTACCGTGCCACTGCTAAGTGACTACTGGCCTCTACTGGATCACTACTGAGTCACTACTAAGTGACTACTGGGCCTTCCTGGATCACTACTGAGTCACTACCTGGTTCTGATGCTGCTGACTAGAATTTTTCACAAAAACACAGAAGCAGGTCCTGGTAGACTGGATAGAACCTCCAGAGCCAACCAGAACCGGATAGACGCTCCAGACGTAACTGCAACCTCCAGAACCTCCAGACCTAAGTAGAACCTCAAGAACCGGATCTAGACCCGCGGCACGCTCTGAGATTATTCAGCTGAAACATGTAAAAGGGAGCTGCCACTTCGCTGCTGCTGCGACCCTCTACGGGGCCGGAGCCCAGAGAGCAGCTCCAGCTATGGAGCAGCTCCAGGTGCAGGCAGGTGTCTCCTGTCTGCACCTGGAGGTCGTCGCTTCTCCAGTGGAGCTAACGGCTAACGGCTAGCGGCCTGTTTGGGTGTGGGTCCATGACGTCATCATACTCACATTATCGATCACCACTGGCTGGTTAGCTAAGATGTCGTAGGACTCCATGACGGACAGAACTCTTCAGGTGCGTTCCCTGTGATCCGCGTGCGTCTTCGTGTCCGTTCAGTGTTTTCAATCATGTAAAAGTTAAAAACGTTCCGTCAACCGCCGCCTCTGCTGCCGCTGAGCCTGACCCCCGCCCACCGTTGAGCCTGGCCCTGCCCACCCCATCTCAACAACAATCACAGGCGGGAGATCTCTGTGACTGACGGCGAAGGAGACCAATCAGGCCAGGTAACGTCTGTGACCAACAGGCGCTTTAACCAATTAGGACTTTTTTTTTTTAAAACAACAGCAATTCAGTTAGTTGGAGTGAGTTAGAGGAACCATGTTTGTAGTGCGAACCACATTTGTAGTCCGGGCCACGTTTGTAGTAAAATACCGCGATGCTTGTTTTTCGTAATCATTTTATTAATTTTAATGTTTCATTTCACACGTCAATTCTGTTCCATAATTCAAATCAAAAAGCATTAACAGAAATGCTTTTTCATTTTCAGAATATAGCTGCGTTTTTGACTCATAAATAAAATGATAAATAATTAATCCAAACTGCATTTTCATTTTCTTCTTCAAGACTGCTCATTTTGTAACTTAATTAAAATGATAAAGAAAAAGATTTTTAAGATTTGATTTTCAAAATATGCCCAGCAAATTTGTACCATAAGTCAATTTGATATGTCAAATTTGAAAATTAAAATGTAGTAGCAGAAAAGCTTTTTTATTTCAAGGTCAAAGCTGCATTATTGACTCATAAATAAAATTAATAATAAATCATTCAAACTGCATTTTCATTTTCTTCTTCATCCCGCTCATTTGGTGACACAATTAAAAAGAAACAAAGAGGAAATTGCTGTTGTGTTTTCATGTCTGCCTACCGCAAAAAGTGTAACATAATTCAAGAGAGTGACGTCAGTGGCTGCTCCTTTTCTTCAGATCCCATTCTGTGAACCCTGTTATCGTTTCATCTCGCTCCACAGTCTAGGGACCACAAAATCTTTGATTAAAAAAAAGGCCAATTAGGTTTTAGCTGAACTCCGAAAGTTCGGAGCTGAAAACCCCACACAAGTCCTGTGATCGCCGTAATTTGGCACTAGCTCCTTTACATCGGAACAACATTGTACTTTTAAAGTGGTGGTACGGCTGTCACATGATCACTCTGCATCAATCTTGTTTCTGGTAAACAGAGAGGCGAGATGACTACCTCCTTGGATTCACCACCGAGCAGAGGCCTGTATCACAAAGAGAGATTTAGCTTTAGCGAGGTAACTTCAGGGTTAATCCTGGGTTTTCTGTATCACGAAACTGAGTATTGTTTATCGAGGTACATCACCGGGGCAACATACACTGAACGGCTAACCAGCTCCGTAGCAGGGTAACTCTCAGGATTGAATCCAATCCTTTATAAAGCTCCACCCACTGGCCAATAGGCTTCGGGGAAAATGACGTGCTCTCCCAGACAGCATTATTATCAGAGCCATTTAGAATAGTTCTTCTCTATGGTGCTGATTATTATA
>JBAMYA010000004.1:458031-468964 GCA_037176975.1 Arrhamphus sclerolepis
TGTGCTCGGGGGTCAAGCTCTGGGTTTCTTAAGCGCCTAGAGATGACTTATCGTAAATAGGCGCTATATAAATAAATTGAATTGAATTGAATATAAAAGCACCATCACATGATGAATTTGTAGATGTCAACAGGAAGCATCTTCATTCCATCCATGTACAGATCATATATGATGTACAACCATGACGTGCTCTGAGCATGTGCTCCTCCAGCTTCCATCCCATCTTCACAGCATCATTACTAGTCGGTGGTTAAAGTTAGTGACTTGTTGTGTTTTTGCTGGTTTTGCTAGCTTCCTTGAAGCCCACCTTGTGTCTGACAGAAGCAACTACCTCCTCTTTTATCTCTTTTACCTTCCATTTAAATTAGCCTGATTGATGTTATTTCTTCTCCATTTTTCCTCTTTCGCTTCCCTACAAAGAGGTAAGTTTCAGTGTAAAGAAAAAAACTTAATGCTGCGCAGTGAATCAGCGCTGGCTCACAGCTCTGATGCATTCACGGACAGTCGTAACGTAAGAATTGGCCTATAGGAGCCCACACTCACAAACATATGCTTTCATGCACAAACCGCACATTTTATTGTTATAACAATTTATTTACAATTGTACATGAGCACATCACACGAAACAGGGTCCTATGACCTTGTGGTCCCTGCGACAGCCACCCCACTGCCCCCGCTCTGGCCCCATCCAAGGCAAGGCAGTTTTACTTTTTAACAGCAGTTCCAATTAAAAAAAAAACAACAAAAAAACTTTTTAACAGCAGTTTTCTGGGTTTTTTTTTTTACTTTATTTTTTTTAAAAAGTTACTCGTTTCTTGTAATTTTTCTTTTACTTTAAACTTTAAACTTTTTTCTTAAAACTTTTAACAGCAGCTCAGTTTTTCTTTATGCTTTTCTCTTTTTCTACTTTTTAACAGCAGCTCCGTGTTTTTTTTACTTAAAAAAAAAAACAAGAAAAAAAACAGCTGTTTCCGTTGCAGTCTGTTTTCTCCGCCGCTGGAGGGCCCGAGCGCGCAGCCGCATCGAGGAGATCGTTTCTACTTCCGGTTCATCTGAGATCAACGATAAAGATGGCAGCTGACGGAGAGAAACGCTTCGAAGCTGAAAAACTGCAGTTGTATCTTTTTATTAAAAAAAATCACCGTTTAAACTGAGAAAAACAAAAACGGAGATGTAACTACTTAATGTGAGAAAAGCTGATGTGTGATTCTTATTCATCATATTTGTGTTTGTCAGGTTTCAGTAACATAACTAAATCATTTACTAAAAATTTTGAAACATTATTTACTATTTAAATGATCACTTAAAGCTAAAAAAAATGTTTTTTTAAAAATCTGGACCAGACCGTTAATGTCCTGAAATCTGGTTATTACATAATGACTAAAATGTTTCTTTAACCTGATTTTTTTTTTTTCAACTTTTCACAGCATTAAAGATTTTTTGTTTGTTTCGAAAAAAGGACATTGATAGTGTTTTTATAGAGCTTTGGACTGTGAGGCTGCCAGAATTCCCAGCATGCAACATTCTAGACTGTAACAATGACATATTGGTAGTAAAGCTGAAGTGGCGTTTTTAGCAGGGTAAACGGTAATATTAGTGCCCGATAGCTATTGTGCACCAGGATGCCAGAATATTAGACAAAGGGGGACAAATGGAGCTTTTTTATCGGATATTCCACTCTTCACTGATCGCTCAGTGGATCTGGCCCACTTGCACTTTTTTGATGTCCCAGATATCTCCTCCTCCCTGTCATTATGATGCTGGATTAGCCTGAATTAGACAGCTGACACATGAGAGGAGCTGAATCCAGCTGTGCAGCTGAAGTGACTCCAAGCACAGCAGCATCCTTCCTGACCACCACCCACGCCTTCAGCTGAAGCTCATTTAGTCTTCGTGAATGACTCACCTGAAACAATGAAAATGTTCAGGCACCACCTCATGCATAAAATAAAATGATGAGGTGGCGCCTAAACATTTTCATTCACACAGTAAAGAGACAGTCTCGTTTATCTGGCAAAAATCTGTGTTTCAAATTAACATGCTGATTACATCAGCCTACATTTGTTGTGCCTTTCTTTAGTGCTTTTGTTAATTAAATGCGTGATATGCCACTTACCCTTCCAGTAATGATAAAATAATCCTTTTCTGAAAGATTCCAAAGCTGAATATTGTTCACGCTCAGAAATTCATAATTATGAAGTGACTTTTGACCTGGATGAGTGCTTGTCTTTCCTGCCACAATGGCGCTGGAAGCAGAGCAGGTCACATGGGGTCTGGAGCTCTATTACAGTCTTTTTTCCAGGTTAAATGTCCTTAACCGTTCAGCTCTCTGGATGTCCCGTTCCCATCGTCCCTTGCAGCCATCATCGCCCTGCGGTCGCTGTCACCTGACCTTGAGCCCCGGAGGGGTGGAGTCAGCAAGACGCTTAGTGTGCATGGAGACACATTGTCGGTGTGAGTTTCTAACAAACTGACTTAAAGTAGTTCTAAATTTGTCAAAAAAAAATTAATTAAACCTCGCTAAAAAAGTTTCACAAATTAACGTCAAAGTGCCAGAAACTTACTTTAAGTTTGAAATTTAAAGAGTTTGTAAACTTCATTAAAAAAACATTAAAGTTTACCTAACTTTAAATTTATTTTCAAACTTTTTCTGAGTTTGAGAACACATTTTTGCTATGTTGAACTTTATTAAATAAATTTCTTTACCTGAGTACCTTTTTTATGTTACAAACTTTAATTGATTAAAAACAATTTCAAACTACTTTTAAAGCTTACTTTTTTGTTTTGCTAACTTTGCAAGTGACGCAGTGACGATACACAGGTGTCTTTGTCTCAGACTGATGTCGTGGCCCGTGTGGAGGTCTCAGGCTGATGTTGTGGCCTGTTTCCAGGATCTAAGCTGATGTCATGGCCTGCGTGCAGGTCTCAGACTTATATCATGGCCTGCGTGGAGGTCTCAGACTGATGTCGTGGCCCGCGTGGAGGTCTCAGACTGATGTCGTGGCCCGCGTGGAGGTCTCAGGCTGATGTTGTGGCCCGTGTACAGGTCTCAGACTGATGTCATGGCCGCCATGGAGGTCTCAGGCTGATGTTGTGGCCTGTGTCCAGGACCTAAGCTGATGTCATGGCCTGCGTGCAGGTCTCAGACTGATATCATGGCCCGCATGGAGGTCTCAGACTGATGTCGTGGCCCGCATGGAGGTCTCAGACTGATGTCATGGCCTGTATGGAGGTCTCAGACTCATGTCGTGGCCTGCGTGGAGGTCTCAGACTCATGTCATGGCCTGTATGGAGGTCTCAGACTGATGTTTAGGCTTGTGTGCAGGTCTTAGGCTGATGTGTGTTGTGTTCCAGGAGGTGGCACTCTGATGAAGCACGGGTCCTTAGAGTCTCTGTCAGCTCGTTTGTGGACCACCTGAAGCTTGTCATGGAGACCATGGACACATTTGGACCCCCAAGTCTCTGATGGAGGTCGTGCAGAACCTGGAGAAATTTGAAGGACCTGGAGGAGGACCCGGATACACCCGAAGGACCTGGAGGTCCAGGAACTGGTTTAACTGGTTGAATTTTGAGTTCCATGTTTGTTTTTCTGAATGAAAACTTTATTCAGGATTTCATGTTTGTGTAAAAAATAAAAACTTTATTGATCTGATTGAAGAAACTGAATTTTTGATTGTTTATTTAATGAACATTGTTAGCGGAGCACGTCAAGTTGTTAAAGTTCCTTGATGGAGGACCTGCAGATGTAGTCCATGTAGTCCATGTAGTTTGTTTTAACACACTAAAATGATCGTAGTTTCTGATGATCATTTTGACAGAACTAAAGATAATCCAGATGTGGTAAAAATAGGAAATAGTAATAATCCAGAAAAACCAGCAGCAATACCTCTCCTGTCCAACAGGGTGGCAGCATCAATGATTCTTTTCTGGTTTCTCGCATTTATTTTAATGCTTTGATTTCAATGTTAAACATTTAATGTCAACAGCTGAATCACTGATCAGTCCGTTAATGTCCTTTCTGACCACACTGTCTCTGGAAGGTCATCTCTTCATCGTCCTCCTCCTCCCGTCTTGTCCTCGCAGTCTCCCGCCCCTCGTCTCCTTCCTCATCGTTGCCATTCTGCCAGCATCCTCAGAAGTCGTCGTCATCACAGATGTCCAGGTAGACGTCGAAGGCCTCACGGTTGCAGTTTCCGTCTGGTGTGAAGACATATTTGTGGAAAGTTCCATCCACACAGATAGCTGCAGAAAAAGAACTCACTTTAACTGCTTCTGACAATGGGTTAGGGACAAGAACCCACTGGAAGGTTCCTGAACCGAGACCGGGACCAGGTCCCGGACCACGTGGAGGTGCAAGCTGGACAACTCACCGATGACGGAGTTGACATTCTTGGATGTGTTCTTCCCGAAGGCGCAAATGCAGGCGCACTCAGCAGGGACGGTGAAGCTGGCCAGAGACCACTGGCTGTCCACATACTGACCAATCACAGGACCCACCTTCCCCACCCGTGCCAGCCTGTGGGGGACAAGACGGGTCAGAACCTGCAGAACCAGGTCACAGACACCGGGATTGCGGTGTTCTCTTACGCTGAGCGGCGGTTCAGTTTGGTGTCCTTTAGAGCAAAGACGTGGACGGTTCCTTTATCGCTGGAGGCGCACAGGAAGGACGAGTCATGGCTGAAGTTGATGCTGGAACCAGAACCAGGATCAGAAACATTATCAGGACCAGGATCAGAAAAAAAGAACCAGAATCAGAAACATAACTAGCATCAGAAACAGAACCAGAAGCAGTATTAGAACTAGAACCAGAACCAAAACCTGGATGAGAAACAGATCCAGATTCAGAACTAGGATAGCAACCAGAATCAGAAGACCCAGCTGAGTTATAGTTCTGTAGGTTCTATTCTTATCATGTCAATCAGGAGTCCTGCTCATCCACCAGAGCCAGTTCTGGTGGTTCTGAACCTGAACCAGGACCACAGGTGTCTCCAGCGTACCAGTAGAGCGTAGCTGGATCGGTTCCGCGCCGCAGCTCAACCAGCTTGTCCCGGGTTGTGGTGTCAAACAAGCGGATCAGGGTGCCTTTACGGGAGGCGGAGGCTGCCACACTGCCAGGCTGGTTCAGTGCCACGCAGGCAATCTCGCTCTGGTGGGCGTTGATAGTGAACGGGGCCGATGACATCCCGGGTTTGGTGTTGGACAGGTCCTGAAGGAAAACCCAAAACAGGTTCTTAGTCCCCAAACCAGATTGGAGCCAGACCCTGAAGTTAGGTACTCACAACCAGCTGCAGGCTGCCGCATTTATGACCTGGAAACACCAGCAACTGCTTCTCCAGACTGGGACACAGATCACACAGACCTGGAAGACAGAACCATGTTAGGACCAGACCTGGATCATGGAAGAGGTTCTACAGAACCAGAACAAGGTGTCACCTTTGGGGTTGTCTCTGGTGTCAAACTCAAACAGTTTGACCGGGTTGTCGGGGAAACTGTAGACATAGATCCGGTTCTTCAGGACAATGACAATCCTGCAGAGAGACACAGAGATTCTGAGACAAGGTTCTGAGAGACGGACCTCAGGAGACATGGTTTTGAGAGAGACGGACCTGAGGAAACATGGTTCTGAGAGAGACGGACCTGAGGAGACAGTTCTGAGAGACAATTTTGAGAGATGGATTTGATAAGATACGGTTCTCAGAGACAGTTCGGATAGGTGGACCTTAGGAGACGCAGTTCTGAGAAACGGAAGAGACACAGCTCTGAGACACAGACCTCAGGAGATGCGGTTCTGAGAGTCTCCTCAGACCCGTCTCCTCAGACCTGAGAAGACGGTTTTGAGAAACAGTTCTGATTAGACACGGTTCTAAGAGACGGTTCTGAGAGCCAATTCTGAGAGATGGACCTGAGGAGATACGGTTCTGAGAGATTGTTCTCAGAGCCCAGCCTGAGAGACGGAAAAGAGAAGACACGGTTCTGAGAGACGGACCTGAGGAGGTATGGTTCCTAGAGCTGGACCTCAGAAGACACTGACCTGAGAGATGGTTCTAAGAGACCAAATTAGCATCCATTATCCATTAACATCAGTTAGCTGCTAGTATCTGTTAGCCAGATACTAGCAGCTAGTGGACCTTAGGAGACGCTAGCTAGATTGCTAGCTATTAGCATCCATTTTCCATTAACATCAGTGAGCTGATAGCATCTGTTAGCCATTAGAGGGAAAGGCAGCTCAGTTGGTAGAGCGTTCAGCCATGAACCTGAAGGTTGGTGGTTTGAGTCCTAGTTCTTCCTGTGCAAGCACTGAATCCCCAGTTGCTCACGGTTGTCTGGCACCGTTGTAAGACTGCTCTGCCAACAACTGGCGTCTGAATGTGTGTGTGAATGGGTGTGTTGTCTACAGTGCAAAGCGTTTTGGCACTGTAGACATGCAGTGGTAAAGCGCAATATAAATGGAAGCCATATAACATTTACCATTAATATCTGTTACCTATAAGCATCCATTAGCTCTGGTGTTTTAGGATGTAGAACAGCTAATTAGCTATATTAGCTTCAAAAACGCCTGACTCAACAGAAACTAGCTATCCTAGCTGTAGCCTACACAACAGGACAGGAAGTAGTAGAAAACACGAGGAGCTAAGGTGGTGACAGCTAGCCACCAATCACAGGCAGCTGTCAATCAAAAGCAATGACCCCTTCTTTAACATTCATTAACTGTAGCTGCATAGCTAACAGAGATAGACATGTTTAAGATAGATTTAGCATGCTCATGAGATATTAGCTGTAGTACACTAATGCATTTGAGCTTTCATTAAGAATGCTCAAGTTTGAAGTTTCCTCAGGAGAAAAACCTGATAGAGTTCTTTTTGGGATTACCATCTATTTTTAGCAAGGCATCAAGATGGTATAATGTGTACCCATGGGTCAAAAATGGTATGCGCCAAAGTCTCAAAAAGATATGGGGAAAAAGATCTTGATTGCACATTTGATGAAGGAACCTGGGACTCAATTATTTCTGATAATCGGCCATATATGAGGGAGGCCAAAGGTAAATTTACTCAATATAAGATTCTCAACAGATACTATTTCACTCCATCTAGACTTCATAAAATGAGCATTGGTAAAGATGACCTATGTTGGAAATGTCGAGAAGCAAAGGGTACTCTGGTGCATGCTTTGTGAGAATGTCCACGAGTCTCTCCAATATGGAACAGACTTTTATCATTCTTGGGGGGTTGGCTAATATTTAAATTACTGTGCTTATTGGGGACAGAAGCAAAGTGCAACAGCTGAACAAAGCAACCTTCAGAGTATTAAATATTAGACGTGTGACTTGTGCTCGTCTTATTTTAATGCTATGGAAAGACCCTCAGATTCCAACCCTCAAAGTGTGGAGATAAAGACTGATTGAAAATGCAGCATATGAGAAGATGCTTGGAAGATTAAACGGCGAAAACGAGGTCATAACGGAACAATGGGACGGTCTTCATTCTTATATGTCTGCAACTGTGTGAATTACCTTATGGACTGAAACATCTTGTGGTGCAATTATTTTATAACTGTGTATTCCTGACCCTCACTTCTCTCTTTTTTTTTTTTTTTGCTTTTATTTCTTTTTTTTTTTTTTAATTTCTAAAATTTAATAGACTGTAATTACAAAAAGAATGTTCAGATTTGCGAGCTAGTGTTAGCTTCAGCATGCTAATGATAGCTTCAGCATGTTAATACTAAAGTCAGTATGCCAGTGCTGTGGTGAGCATCCAAGTGCTAGCTTCAGTATGCTAGTTCTAGCGTCGATAGGCTAGTGCTTACTTCAGCATGCTAATGATAGGTTCAGAATGCTGATGCTAACATTAGTATGCTAGTGCTACCATGAGCATGCTAGTGATAGTTTTAATAAGTATAATAGTGCTAGCTTCATCATGCTAATGTTAGCTTGAGCATGCTAATGCTAGCATCAGTGCACTAGTGCTAGCTTCAGCATGGTAATGTTAGCTTCTACATGCTAATGCTAATGTCAGCAAGCTAATGATTCTTGCCAGCCTGTCCCTCACTTGTCTGGTCTCATGCGGACTGCCAGAACTGGTTTGGTGAAGGTGAACTCCAGGACCAGCTTGTCTTTGGGGTCTCGTGACTCTCGAGCGTCGTCCCAGACCAGAACTGTAACACCACAGAACAAATTTTCAGTCTGCTGACTGTTAACATGTCACTGTTTCTATGGCAACAAGGAGCCAAAAACTACAAGGATGAGACGCTGAATTCACCTGAAATTTCTGAGAACTTGGGGTTGACTCCACCTCCAACGATGGCTAGCAGGTTGGAGCGATGCAGCATGGAGCAGAGTGCCACACTGCCCACCTGTTCATGATCTGGAGACAGAAACTCCCAGTTTAGACCAGTTTCAGGTACAGTTTCAGGAACAGGTTCGGGTACAGGACTCACCCAAGTGACCTTTCTCCATCAGTGGCTCCACGTTGTAAATCCGTACCCCGGTCTCCATGGCACAGCAGAAGCAACCTGGAGACAAGGAGAGATACAATGAGATCTGGAGGACACCTGACTGGAGCTTTAGGTTTATATGGACAATATGAAATTATACAAATGGAGAAAAATAATCGATAATTGATAATGAGCATGCACATAATAATCCATCCATTCATCATCTTCCACTTATCTGGGGTTGGGTCATGAGGGCAACAGCCTAAGCAGGGAAGCCTAGACCGCCCAATCCCCAGCTACTTCTTCTAGCTCAACTTGGGGAGATCCCAAGGTGTTCCCAGGCCAGCTGAGAGACATAGTCTCTCCAGCGTGTCCTGAGTCATCCCCGGGGTCACCACCCAGTGGGTCGTGCCCGGAATGCCTCACCAGGGAGGCGTCCTGGAGGCATCCTGACCAGATGCCCGATCCACCTCATCTGGCTTGTCTCTATGTGGAGGAGCAGAGGTGCTACTCTGAGCTCCTCCCAGATGACCGATCACCCTATCTCTAAGGGAGAGCCCGGCCACCCTGCGGAGGAAACTCATTTTGGCTGCTTATACCTCGCGATCTCGTTCTTTTGTTTGTTCTTTCAGTTGAGGTGGAATTTGGTTAGGATGTCTCCTGGACACCTTTCAGTGGAGGTGTTTCAGGCATGTCTAACCAGGAGAAGACCACAAGGAAGACCCAGGACACGCTGGAGAGATTATGTCTCTTGGCTGGTCTGGGAATGAATGAATGAATGCCTTTATTGTCATCAAACCAGCGTCCCGGCACAATAAAATTATTTTCCAGTACAGTCCGTCCAATAACAAAGATACATAACACGAGGGTAGACAGGAGCGGGTGACTGAGGCAGCATGCCCTTTTCCTGGCAGCTGCTGGTAGTACGTCTGTGCTGGTAGTTAAGTCTTCGACCGTATTATTTGCTCCGTGAATTTCCACACACCATCATTCTCTGTGTGTACATTCCACTTGGGTTGGGGCGGTTCCCATTTTTTAATAGTGCAGTAAAAAAGCAAGAAATGATTGTGGTTAGGGGGTAATCCAACCCCCTCCTCCCACTCTGCCCAAATGGGTGACGTAATATTGGGTTTTTCATCCAAGTTATCTGCCATGTCATTAATCAGGTTGCAGCTAGACAGAACGCTCTAGCCAATTAAATTGCAGGAGGTGGGTCTATAGTGGCTTGTATTTGTCTATGATCAGACCTCGCATTACAGAAAAATGGAGTAAAAAAAAAATAGTAATAGCAGTGTGGTCAGAAATAAAGCTTGAGAGGAAGTGGGAGGGTGGGTGAATCTGGTATGACTGCGTTTATGTGTCTGTGAACAGCAGTGATGAGTTGCAGGCAAACGAGCAGTGTTTTGGAATTTAGCCCCTGCTGATAGCTGCCATCATATGAACTCGATGTAGAGTCTGTCAGAAGTGTTGACTAGGTGGAGAGACAACTGGGTCTCCTTTCTTTCAGCTCACTGGTTATTTTTCCATATAACAGTTAATAGAATTAGCAGCAGTTTGATTGTTTTTTCTGGTCATGACGACACAATGACTAATGGCTAATGACGAAAACGAGGTCATAACTGCGGTAAGTGTGAAGTGACGGTGGTGTGGCGGTATATAGTCACTGCGACCAGGCCTACATTCCAAGAGAGAAGAAGGCTCCCTCAGGAGGGTTGATAGGGAGGAGATGAGGAGAGCACAGACTGAGGTGAAGGACAAGATCAGGGAGGGTAAGGAGCAGGGCAGCAGGAAGCTGCTGTCGGTATGAGTTGCTGGTCCTCGGCTGTGAAGTAAGGTGCTCTCTCTTTCCCGTCTATGACGCTCATGATTGTGATTGGTCTGCTACTTCGGAACCTGCCCTTTATACGCGCGTTCACGAGTCTTGACAATAAAACCTGGGTTGAGTTACCGAATTGATTATCCTGACTGGGTTTGTTAGGGTAAGTTGAACTGGATAGGTCTGAGGAACCCAGGATAACTTAATCCTCCTCCATGATACAGGCCTCAGGTCTGCATCCTAACTAATCCAATCCAATCCAATCCAACTTTATTTGTAGAGCACTTTAAAACAACCACAAAGGACCAAAGTGCTGTACAGAAGAATAGTTAAAAACAAAATAAAAACACAATAATAGAAAATAATTTTTAAAAGACATAAAACACAAAAAAGAGCAAATAAAAGAATTTTAAAACTGATCCTGAAATGTACGGCCAGCCAGTGCAGTGAGGCTAAAATGGGGGAAACGTGCTCGCATTTACGTGTGCTGGTTAAAAGACGTGCAGCAGCATCTGAAGACGTGCAGTGGAGGACCCTCTAACCCCCACATAAAGTGTGTTGCAGTAATCCAGCCTAGTGGTCTCAAAGACCTGGATTACTGTATCAAAGTGCTGCCTTGAAAGAACGGGTTTAATTTTTGCCTCAACTGGAAAAAGCTCGATTTAACGACTGAACTGATCTGAC
>JBAMYA010000004.1:486427-510688 GCA_037176975.1 Arrhamphus sclerolepis
GGGAGGGGGGGGGTGGGGGGTGTGTACACACACACACACACACACACACACACACACACACACACACACACACACACACACACACACACAGACTGAATGAAAAAAGAAAAACAACCCGTAAAAACGTCAAAGGAATAAACCTGGTAAAATGGATATTAATATATTCATCTATGTCTTCTAGTTTATCATAGCTCATATTTAAAGGTTTGTAGTTGTAAGACTGGAACATTTGATTAATACACACACATATACATATATACACAAACATACACACACACATCGATTTTCTTTCTTCATCACTGGCTTTTTCCGTCTTAATCTTTGAATATTAAAAAGACTTTAATGTAAACTTCGATAAAATCCTACTTTTATCATCCAGTGTTGGTTTTCTTGATTCATATTATTTGCTCTAAACATAAAAGAATAATTAAGAAGTCGAGTCCATTAATCAGCTGATTGGTTGAGGAGGCTGAATGTAACTTTTAAATTACTACAAAAACAGACAAAAAAAAAGGGTTCGTTATAATTTTTAAAAGGTCAAAAATACATATTTGGATGAATATCTGTCAATATAAATAATCATCGATCACATCTACTTCATCGAGTCTGATATTTCATTTTTCACATTTTTACGTTATTTTGTGGCTAAAGTATTTATTACTTTGACATGGGGCTGTTTGATTAATCCACCTGATTAGACAGAAATGACGTGATATACCCGCCAGCCTGCGGCGTCTAACCGTCTAAACTCTGACAGTGTGTCCTGTGAATAAACTGCTGTTTGAGCCGTTAAATGTTAGTAAAAACGTGAATTTAGTTTGAGTTAAAGGATCAGACCGAGTCTACGTGTTCAGCCATGCACTCCAGCAGCCTACTTCCCTCTCCCAACCCCCACCGAGCCTCTTTCTCCACCAGACCTAAAGGGCGACTCAAAAGCGCTTAATTTAAAACTCCACACAGACTTGAAAAAAAAATGCTCCGACTCGACAGCGCCGTCGTCAAAAAAATGTTTCCGAGTCCGGACTTATCGGGGTTTCGGTGTAGAAGCCGCCCGCCTGCCTGCGCCGACGAGCTCGGCAGCGGCAGCAATGGCTTCATGTGACTGCATCGAAATGGCTTCTGGGTTCAACCCTTTTTTTAGCCGTTAAAAAAAAATGTTTTAAAAAACTAACGTTGTTTGAATGCGGCTCGGCGGACCGCGCCGGGAGCGCTGCCCACCGGCTGCACCTGAGCCGCGGGTACAATGAGCCGTTAAAGCCGCGTCCTTTTTTCGGTTTCATCACTCAAATCCGTCTCGCTCCTTCCCTCTCCTCCCCCAACAAGCGAGCCTTTCTCCTCTTAGATAACGTGAGCCTGCTTTTTTTCTCCTCTTCCTCTTACCATTTTCGTACTTTCTCAATAGCGGCCATGACCCTCTTGATGTCATCCTTCGCCCTGCTCCGGGTCTCGGCTCGGACCGACCTGCCCGACATTGCCGCGGTGGGTTTAATATTTTTAAAGCTCGCCGGCAGTTAGACACAATGCAAACAGTAGAGCGCACAGGGAGGCCAATGCGCCTGCGCGGAACCCGGAGAGAGAGGGAGGAGGCGGGGCCTGGCTGCAACTGCACTCAGAGCGCTGAGATCGTCTCTATATATATGACTATGTACATGACTACATACACCTTTATATGTCAATATGTTTGACTATAGATGTCTGAATACAACTTTATATATGACTATATACACCTATATATGTCTATATACAACTTAATGTCTATATACACCTTTATAGATGACTATAAACACCTATATATGTCAATATACAACTTTGTCTACACCTTTACATATGACTATATATATCTTTATATATAACTATACACCTTTATATATGTATATAGACCTTCATATGAAGATATACACACACACACATATATGTATATATATATATATACATGTATATTGCCTATACAAATGTGAAAATGTAGAAAGTGACTTAATAATATAATTATTTATAATACTTGAATGACAATTTTCTGCAGTCCATGACATCTCTATGTGTATATATTAAGACTTTCCTTTTTAAAAAAGCCTTTAACTCTGTAGTCTCTTAGACCACCTCCTAGTTATGCTGCTATAGTCCTAGTCTGCTGGGGGGAGTCCCCTAGACCACCTCCTAGTTATGCTGCTATAGTCCTAGTCTGCTGGGGGGAGTCCTATCTTCACCCTGTCCGTCTGATCTCAGTCTCAGATTGAACTCCAGAACTGGCCAGTTGAGTTCCTCTGAGTCAATAGTCCAAATACTTTGGAGCAACTGAAAATGGAGTTACTCCGCTTTAAATGGCTAAACGTTTGGGCCTAATCTGGGCTACCATTACAACACTGGCAATTACTTAATTAATTAATTATTATGAGCTAAATGTGGCCCATAAGTCTGAAGGTATTGGAATAAGAAAAGTGTGTACGAGAGTCACTGCTTATAATCATGTCCTTACAAAAGCGTCCTGTTGTTTGTTTCTGGACATCTGGACTCGCTGCTCCTGCATCATAAACACAGATTCATTAGTGTCTCTTAAAGAGTTTGATTTTTACAAATGAAACTTTTAGTTCTACAAAAGTCATGATTTACAAAAAAAAAAAAAATTATTTAAAAAAAATGAAAGAAAAGAGAACTTTTTATGACAAAATTATGATTTTTTTCAAAGTTCACAATTTTACAAGCTAAAAGTCTTTTTGGGACATAAAGTCATGATTTTAAATTTAAAGTTAAAATTTGTTTTAAGTTTTAAGTTTAAATTTGCGGAAGTCAATATTTTACAGCAAAATGTTTCCTATTAAGTTAACAGGTCACGAACAGCAAAATCTGCAATTTTATGACAAATAGTTGAGTTAAAGTTATATAATTTGTAGTTTATGACATAAAGTTATAAATTTATGCAAAAAAGTCAGTTTTTCCAAATTTAAATTTTTGGAAAAATATTTCTTTTAATGACAAACATTTGTAGATTTTTATTCATTTATTTATTTATGAGAAATGCAAAGATCACAATTGTACATCAGTTTACATTAAATTATAATTCTATATCAAAAAGTTGTGATTTTGCAAAAGTCAGTATTTTATGGCAAAAAAACCCCCAAAAACTGTGAGTTACAAAATTCTAGATTTTACCACAAACCTTTGCTGTTGTGATTAAATCAAAAGTAAAAATGTCCTTGTGGTCGTCCTCTGCAGAGACCTGGTCTGGGACTGGTTTGGACCGTCTCTGAGGAGATTCATGATGAATCTTCTTGGTCCCACTGGCCTCCTCAGGTAGTTCATGACTACAGGTGAGCAGAGTCAGCTAACTATGACATCACTAATATCTGTCCCAATGTCCAATATTTCTATCAGACTGGTGTTTGGGGGATGTTGGACTGAGTTCAGCTCATCTTCTCTTTGTTCTTCGTCCTCTCTGTCCTTCATCCTCTCTGTCCTTTGTCCTCTCTGTTCTTCGTCCTCTCTGTCCTTCGTTCTCCCTGTTCTTCGTCCTCTCTGTCCTTCGTCCTCTCTCTGTCCTTCATCCTCTCTGTCCTTCGTCCTCTCTGTCCTTCGTCCTCTCTCTGGCCTTCATCCTCTCTGTCCTTCGTCCTCTCTGTCCTTCATCATCTCTCTGTCCTTCATCTTCTCTCTTTCCTTCATCCTCTCTGGCCTTCATCTTCTCTGTCCTTCATCCTCTCTGTCCTTCATCGTCTCTCTGTCCTTCGTCCTCTCTGTCCTTCGTCCTCTCTGTCCTGTCTCCCTCCTCGTGTCTTCCTTCACCCAGCTGTCTACCAGCAGGAGGGTCCCCCCCTAGAACTGAACTGGAATCAGTACAAAGCTCTTCTTTCTGATTTATTTGGGACAATTAAAAAACCGAAACTGCTGCATAAATGTTGCCTAAAATCAGGACGAGAGGACATAATGTCCCGTTGTGCTGTCCAAGCTCTCAGTGCTTATTTCTCAGCGTTGTTTTCATTGGTTGGACCATCAGACCCTCAGGACTTCAGCTGCAGCTTTTTAATTAGTCCCACATTGAGAGGAAAGACGTTACAATGTCTGCTAAACACCCATTTTTATGTGAGTTTTTACATTTTAATATTAATTGATGTTTTCATACATCTACTTATCATTTTAGAAACAAAAGCAGAATACACTGATTCACAAAACTCATGAGCTGCATCTTACTCACAAGAGAAAGTAAAAAATTAAAAAACACGCTGAGACATTATACCATCAAATCTGGTGGCAGCAGTACATCAGAAACACCTGCAGCAACAGCTGCAGTTAATTAGTTTATCTAAGGTTAATTAGTTTAAGAGCCTCTCAGAGGTAAAGGTGAGCTCAGGTTGACCAGTCTGTGAAGAACTGGGTCTGAAAATTACAAAAAAGGTTTCTAAATAAAGTTCCTGGATGTAAAATCGATGAAAGTCGTAGAACTCGTAACACTGAAATCTCGTTAGTGGCCAGTCAGCACGACATTAAACACAGACGTGATTGTTTGATGTTAATCGCCACATGGACACGAACCCGTCCCAGGAAACAGTTTAATGACACTTAAAACGCTGCCGTTCAAAGAAGAGGACATTTGAAATGATTTTAAAACCCAACATTTCTGCTCATCTGGGGCAGCTAGCACATCTGGAAAGGAAACATCAGTACCAAAAGTTATTTTAGAGCAACATATGCTGCCATTTAGATGTCTTTCCCCCCTTTTTTTTTTAGCCTCGTCTTTGTGTCTTTTAACAGATTTTTATTGACATTTTGAATCTTCAGTGTCTTTACTGTGTCTGTCCTCTGGTCTCCTCTTTACTTGTTTTCCGCATCGAAGATGCACCTTTTGTTATTTTGAATATCCTTTCCTTTGGTTTGTGTAACTTTATTCAGATTTTGTATATACTTCTTAGGTTTATCAGCATTTTCTGTCTTTTCCAGGAGAAACTGTGGACACAAACAGGAAATATGGGAGGAGGAAGTCGTATGTAGCTAAAACCAGCAGGGACTCAGCTCAGGGTCTGAACCAGTTAGATTTAGTCTTTTAGAAACATTTGGAATCTAATCTGTTAGTCTTCAGTGTAACTGAGCAACATAAGATCCTGATTATTAAAACAACAACAACATGTGGTTCCTTTAGAAGCGGCTGGATGGAGGATGGATGTTCGGCTGAAACTGGCTCTGCTTTTTTTCCTCTTTTCTGTATCATAAGGTCTTTAAAAAAAACTTAATTTAGTGTCACAATCAGGAGTTGAAGTCTTGTTACTGCAACAAAGAAATCTACATGAGCACGTGTTTGGACCTTCACTGAAGTTAGAGAAGACCATGCTGCCACCTAGAGGTCTGAATTAAAACTGCAGAATCAACTCTCGGTATTTGAACACAGTTTTGACATTCTTCTTTATTTTCAGTAACTGTGTCATTTCTGCTCATTTGTTTGTTTGTTTTTTGTTTGTTTTTTTGTTTTGTTTTATTGTGATGTTTTTATTTTTGTGGCTCTTGAGCAGGGCTGTTTATAATATTTTTTTTAAATAAGCTGTTTGTAAACCACAGTTTGAAAGGGGAGTTCAGACTTTTTAAAACAGTCATGAAAATTCATTAACTTGTTCTGATAACAGGTTAGATTTATTCATCGGAGGTTCGGGTAACTTTATGATTTTTTTCAAACTTTATACATTTTTATAAATTTGCAGTAAAAAAAAAAAAAAAATTTAACCCAGCAATCTTTTTTCTTTTTTTTAACAGAGAGCTGCAATTTTAGTAAGTTTATAATTTTTCAAGTCACGATTTTAGGACATAAAATTTAATTTATCTAAAAATTCTGAAAAATTTACTGCATTTTTATTTATTTATTTATTTATTGCCAATGTTGATGTTTTACAACAAAATATGGAAATAGGCCCTATTTGTTATTTTAATAGAAAGATGTCACAACATGACTCAGTTAAGACACAATCTTCAAACATTTAGAATTTTATAACAAATTTGCTTTCTTCTTTCAAACAAATTTATGATTTTCGAAAAATAGAAAATAAATAAAAATCTGATAAGTATCCCTATGATTGTGGAATTGACAGAAAAATTAAAATAAGTTGTAATAAGTAGCCTAGTTTTATATTATATTATAACCTTCTTCTTAAATCCTATGGAGAAAAATTGGCTTCTTAGTAACTGTCTACGTTATTATTGTCATAATTATTATTATTAAGTAGTAATTACTTAAAAATTATAATTAGATTATAATCATTAAGTAGTTGTAGAGTATTAAGAGTAGTAGAAGCAGTAGTGGTAGTTGTAGTTTTGCTTTGGTCAAACAAAAAATAATACGACGAAAAAAAGATAAAGAAGTGTTGTATATTCAAGGTTTACCTAATTAAAAAAAAAGAGCCACTATCAGATGAGTTTTATTAAAAGACTACTTATTCTAACGTGACACTGATATTTCCGAGCAGCACATAAAATGGACATGCGGTTACATCATCACTCTGCGACACGTCAACACGCTGCTGCTTGTTTCAGATAAAAACGACTAAAAAGAGTTTTTTCCCCCTAATTTAATTCGTTTTCTTTCCTTCAGGACGTTGAGAGGTGTGACTGGGACATTTACCGGTTTTTAGAGGAGGCTGTTTGCGTCAGAAATCAGCGTTCAGACGGAATAATTTTGAATAATCCACAGAGGTTTGTTTTGACCAGAAATCAGAAAATAGTCTTTTTTTTTTCCTTGTTTCACTTCAAGATGAACGAAGAAGGTGAGTAAGAAGCAAAACTGGAGAATCTAAGTCTGATAAATATGTTACTGGTAGTTAAATGATGTTAGCTGGTGTAAACTGAAGGTTAATTGATGTTAACTGGTGTTACTGGTGGCTAACTGGTGGTGAACTTGTGTTACTGGTCCCGGCAGAGCTGGTGGACTACTTCAGGGCTCAGATGAGCAAAGACCCGGACATGGCCTCAGCTGTTGCTGCGATCCGGACTCTGCTGGAGTTCCTCAAGAGAGACAAAGGTGGGTTTTAGTACGACAGTCATTCTAGACTTTTATTATCTAGAACTGCAGGTTACCGTTTATCAACTCCACCATGACAGTACCAGATCAGACCTTCAGAACCGCCTCAGTTCTTGGTGTTGGAAACGGTCCTCAGAGGTTCTGGTCCACATTGAGATGATGGCATCCTCCATGATGAGAATCTCCTGGCCCACTGCATCCTTAAGCATCTTTTCCTCAGGTCCACGCTCTCTAAACCAGACATCTCTGCTGTCACCTTTCCTTTCATCCTTGATCAGGCTCTTTTTTTTAATCACATTTGGTCGTAACCGTGTATCTAAATCATTCTCTGTAAACCCTGGAGATGGTTGTGGTGAAGTCCCAGTAGATCAGGAGTTTCCATCAACCATGCCACGCTCAATGCCACTTTAGTCCTCTTTCTTCTCCATTCTGCTTTTTTTGAACGTGAGCGAGTCGTCTGGTCCACGTCTACATGAATAAACGTGATTGGCTGCTTAGATATTAGCGTTATGGAGCAGTTGAACAGGTGGAGCTGATCAAGTGTTAGTTTCAACTGTGCGTTTCTGTTTGAGACCAGGTTATATGAAGGAAAGGTTCAAGGGTTGTTGGGTGTAATGTATGTGTACGCAGGACACAAAGCTGTAGAACACATTTCACATAAGGCACACCCCACTTATGAGACGGATGGATTGGTTCAGTCCACCCCACATCCCTCTTTTTTCTTCAATAACATGTTCCCTTAAAGCAGTTTAACTCTGTCCTGGTCCATCTTCAGCTCCGTCTGACCGTCTGTCCCTGCAGGTGAGACCCTCCTGGGTCTGAGGGAGAGCCTGACGGGGGCCACCGACTGTCTGAAGGGGGAGGACTCGTCCGTGGCTGTCTCCTCTGGAGGGGAGCTCTTCCTGCGCTTCATCAGTCTCACATCTCTGGAGCATCAGGCAAGTGAAGGCAGGACGCCGTTAAACATTTAGAACTTTCAGCGGTACCTGCTAAAAAGTTCTAACCGCGGTTTTTAGGCTAAAGTAACAAATAAATAAGATTATAACGTTGGGCCTTTTTTTCTACCGGGCTACAGCACAGTAACGAGTGAAATTCTGAAAAACCTTTTTAAACGTCAGCAGAGTTTTCCGTGTAGACAACGATTGTTCCAGTCATACGCGGGTCAGCTGTGGAGTCCCGCAGGGTTCTGTTCTTGGGACGATACTTTTCTCTTCGTCTTTGCTTCCTTTGGGAAACATAACAACAGTTTTCACTGTCATGCAGATGATACTCAGCTGTTTGTCCTTGCGACCACATGAAGCTAATCAACTAATGGATGCATTCATGAAAGATGTGACTGTTGAAGAGGCGGAATTTACACAAACTTTAGCGTAATTTGATTTATTTGGTTAATTATAGGAATGATAGGAGAAATTTGGTCCATTAAAAGTAAAAATGTCTTGACAGGACTAGAAAGGTTTGTTAAATAAGCACTTTGATGTTGTCACTTGCAAGAAGATTTTTATTGTGAAAGAGAACTAAAAGCTCAGTTACCAAATTTAAGATAATATTGTTAATTAAGTCATAAAAGACACATTAGTGATTAAAGTGCTCGATGACTCAATAAGTAACTTATATATCAAAGAAGATAAATATTCTCATTTGTCCAGATCTAAATTAGTTGGACTGACAGCTGGCTTGGATGGTAACGGCGGGGGTGGGGGGGGGCATCATCACCATGGTTACCGTTATAGAGCCATTTATTCTTTATTTTCTCAAACTGTGTTGTCAGATTTTGTGCTGGTTCTTCAACTTCGTCGTCAAAGAAAAGAAAGTGAATCTTGGTCGTCAAATTGCAAATTTTACAAAATTTTTGACTTTTATCATAAAATTATGTTTTCTGTACTAAAATCAAAATTTTTTAAAGTATAATCACAAATTGCCTTTTTTGGTATAAATAAATGTCATAAAATCTCAAGTTGTGCAAAAATCACAACCTTTATAAAATTCACTTTTTGTTTCTTGTAAAATCACAAATTTAAAAAAATGTAGAATTTTTTTGTTAAAGAAAAGAAGCAGTTTTTGTTATAAAATTTCCCCAACGGCCTCCAGGATCTGTCTCGCTGTAAGAAGGTGATGGAGGAGCGAGGAGAGCTCTTTCTGGAGAAGATCTCCATGTCCAGGAACAAGGTGGCGAAGCTCTGTCACACCTTCATCAAAGACGGCGCCGTGAGTACGCGTCACATCTCGTCTCGTGTCGTACCGCTGCCGCTCGCGGCCGTTTCAGTCCACCGTTTTCTTTTATTCTGCTTCAACAGAAAATCTTGACCCACTCGTACTCCAGAGTCGTCCTCCGAGTGCTGGAAAAAGCTGCAGCGGAGAAGAAGCGCTTCTCCGTCTACGTGACCGAATCACAGCCTGATGCCGCCGGGTGAGTGGGCGGGGACTTTTATTCTGGTGATTTATGGATTGGCAGGGGTGTGGCTTATGAGTGACGGCTTTCACAAGGCTAGCTGTCGTCTCTTATTTCATCCACATCACCATGGTTACCGTTAGAGGGCCTCATCATCACCATGGTTACCGTTAAAGGGCCACGTCATCACTATGGTTACCGTTAAAGGGCCACGTCATCACCATGGTTACTGTTAAAGTATTCTTTATTTTATTACAACTTCTTTACTGGACTCATAAAATCATCAAAAAAAATCAGCTTTTGTACTCAAATAATTTTCTTTCCTTGTAAAATCGCAATAAAAAACTTTTTACTTGTTTTTTTTTCCTGTAAAAATCAAATTTTGTATTAAAATAGTTAACATCCTTAAAAAAGTTAATTCTTGTGAAAGAATCTAAAATGTCAGAAAAACTACAGGCTTTATCATGAAATTGAGACTTGTTCTAAAATCACTTTTTCTTTTCTTGTAAAATTGAATTTTGTTTATAAAGTTGACTTTTTCTTTATGGAAAAAAAACAATTTTGTCATAAGTTGTAATTTTTTGCAAAATCAATACTTTTTAAATTAAACTTAACAGTACACTTTTTGTGTTGGAAAATAATCAATGTTTTGCAACATTTTGACAACAAATTACACATCATAAAATTTCGTTTTTTCTTCTAAAATCACCAAATTTTGTTATTAGAAAAAAAGAATACATTTTATAAAAAGTAGGTTTTGACAAAAATGGTCCACTTTTGTTTCAAAACCTTTTGCAAACATTTGCTAAATTGTGATTATTTATTTTTTTAAATATAAACCAGCTGCTCACAGATATTCTAGTTATTCTAGTTCTAAGTTTGTCTTGTGGGCCAGATAAAACGAAGTGGCGGCCGGATGTGGCCCGCGGGCCTTGAGTTTGACACCTGTCCTCTATCTGCTTCTTTTGTTTAAAGATAATGTGACTTCTTGCTGTTAAAGAGAAACAGGAATGGATTTTCAAAATAAAACGCCAGCAGCAGACTCGTCGATCATCAGGTTAACCTGTGTGGAAACAGTTGAGAGGCTTTTAGAAGATACTTAAACCCTGTAAGAAGTCTAAGAGCTCCTTTGTTTAACTTTTAAAAGTATAATTCTTCCACGTGATCTCTAAACCTTCAGGTTAGTTAATGATCTCAGAATCCAGCTGTGCAGGCGGCGCTCTGCTTTTAAAACGCTGAAAATAATTTCACTGCCAGAAGTTGTGACTTTTGTAAAATTAATACCTTTACACTTCACTTTTTTTTGTGATTTTAGGGTGAAAAGTTGAAATAATTGAAAAATATGTCATTTTACAACAAAATCTGCCCTTTTTAAATGAAAAAAGTATTTTTTAAATTTTTTTTGTCTTTTTAAATTTGCGATTATACAAGAAAAACTTGTGATCTTGTTCAGACAGTCTGTTTTAATGTTATGCACCAATCACACCTGGGGGGCGTGGCCAGGTGACGCTCTTTAACTTTTGTTCAGAGCGCCGAAGCAGTCACGCTAAAAATTCAAATACAGGACACAATTGTTGTTTGTACCTGCACTGACTGTCCTTTAAAACTGGGTGTCAAGTATTTAGTTTTACATGTATTTATTTCAAGCCACTGTGCAGCAGTACCACTTGTGGCCACATGGGGGCGGCATATCACAACATAGTTTTTGGTGTAAGATAATTGTGGTTTTCTAGTCACAATCTGGAACAAATAAAGGTTTTTAAGGGATCTGTGACCACTGCTTGTGGTTTCATTTCCTTTTGTTTCTCTTGTTTCTCTGTTCAGGCGACAGATGGCAGAAGCCCTGAAGAAACTAAACGTTCCAGTAACGGTGGTCCTGGATGCAGCTGTGGGGTGAGCAGAGTCAATTCTTCTTCTTCTGTAGAAAGCGCAGCATGAACTCAGCACCGCGACCTGACCATTTTCTCTTATTTGTTGCAGGTACGTCTTGGAGAAAGTGGACCTGGTCATCGTTGGTGCAGAAGGAGTCGTGGAGAGCGGCGGGATCATCAACAAGGTCGGTTCCAGTAGACGTTCTTTCTGCTGATTTCTGCTGGGA
Organism: Arrhamphus sclerolepis; assembly: GCA_037176975.1. Lineage (NCBI taxonomy): Eukaryota > Metazoa > Chordata > Actinopteri > Beloniformes > Hemiramphidae > Arrhamphus > Arrhamphus sclerolepis. The sequence continues at coordinate 497,909 of JBAMYA010000004.1, forward strand.
TTAAAAAGTAGTTTGATAAAGCTGGTTCAACAGAGCCAGGGTGTCTCCTGATTGGCTACTTGCCAACTGACTCTCCATATGTGCACAAGAGATTTTTAAAAAAAGGCAGTGTTGGTGCAAAATAACCAGTCACAGATCTGGAACAGCTGACTATAACCCTAAACAAAAACACGGATAAACGTGTAAAAGTCACAGTTGCTGCAGTTAAAGCAGAAGAAAATTTATAATAAAAACAATTAGACCACTATCAATACCACTGCTCATCATCAAAGCCATGAAATAAGTAAATATGATGGTATATGACTGCTGATGAACTAATCTGCTGGTCTGAGACGTTTTAAATGGCCCTGAAATACTGAAGCTGCTCTGTAGTAATACCACCTCTAGTCACATGGGGCAGCGTTGGCCAGTGGAGGCTGGTTTGGAGCAACCAGGAGGCCGTTGAGCAGCAAAAGTTGCTAATTCCTGTCAAAGAATTTGATATTTTACAGAAAAGTTAGCTACTTCTTCTTTGTTTTAAATCAAAATATGTCAACATTTTTATGAAATCATTTCATTAAAAAAAGTGATTTTAGTACAAAAGTCTGAAATTTGAGATTTAATGACAAAAGAAATTCGGCATTTTACAATAAAGGGTCAGTTAAATTTAAATTATTGATTACACGAGAAAAAAAAAGTGATTTTTAGTACAAAAGCCACAATTTTATGATGAAAGTAGCAAAGTTTGTGAAATTTGAGATTTTGTAACAAGTATTCACCGTTTTACGAGTCCAGGAACTGGCAGGAAATCTGATACTAAAAAAATAACTGGTAACCACGGTGATGATGTGGCCCAAGATGAAACAGCTTGACGCCTGACCTTCAGGCCGAGATGTCGTTTACAACGTGTACATGAACGCATCACGTCAGTCATGCACGCCCTGCTTCCTCAATCTGCCCCCTAGTGGACACCTCTGGTATTACATGTACAGAAGCCAGAAACATTCGTGACTTGAACAACTGCAAGTGTCCCAGACGTTACTGGTGTGAACTTTAAATGCTGCCCTCATGTGTTCACAGATGGTATTGCTACATCAGGGCTTTACGAGCAAATGTTTCTTCTTGTAGAATGTACTTAATTAGATCATAATTAATAATCATCTCAGACTTTACAATATTTTCTTATATGAACACAATGTAATGGAATCAGTACTCTGACTTTTTTAAATCTCGGTTTATTTAGTTTATAAAATAGAAAATACAGACATTTTGATATAAACATTAGGACACTGTTGCGCTTTAGATGAAACGGTAAAGATGATGTTTAGAAAATAGATAACAGATGTTTACAGGTGTTCTGTTGAGAAGTGAAACCAGCTTTGAGACCCTGAAGTCACCTGACTGATCCATGAAACTTTACTTGGAGGTGCTTTTCTTGTCGTAGCTGAAAGGCTGATTTATACTTCGGCATCACAGTAGGCGTGAGCGCTATGACGTGGCCTGAAGTGAACGTAACTATGCGTCGCAGAGCACCAGAGACGACAAAGTCTCTAAAAACTGATGCTCAGCACCTGTCGGCTCCTGCTCACTTAAAATAGAGCTGATTCAAACACTGCCACCTAGTGGCTGGTGATGGAATGGAAGAGGTAGAAATCAGGCTTAAGTAATAAAATAAACCTCAAATGTTCATATTTACGTTGGGGCATATATCTTTATCTTACGTATACCAGATACCCGAGTACTGAGAAAATGAACTTGGGACTTTTCCTCCAAGTGTTCTGAAGGACCAGTGAACCCAACTGTTGTGGAAGCGATCGTACAGAACCGACGTTCCATGATGTCGGTTCGTCCAGAAACGGATCATCACCAACTCTGAGATGAGTGGAGATCTTTCTCTGGGAGTCTGGAGCCCCGGTACTCGCTTTGCAACCGCCAGCGATGATCCGTTTCTTGTCGACTTGACGGGAATATCGGCTGGAATTTCTTGTGGTTCAGATCATCGATATTCTTCCTCATTTAAGTTGCCACTTCTAAACCGGACGCTTAAGCATCCGCAAATTCCCAAATGCAGCTCACTGCCACCGAGTGGACAACATTGTTCTCGGTACTCGGGGTCCCCAGATTAGGAACTATACTTTGGCGAAGCACATGGTTTCTCTACAGGCGATTTCGTACGTCTCAAACCAATGGTGGGAAAACTCATAGCTCCAAAACGGCGGTCATGGATCTGAAAAGACTGAAGCGTGTTGTGAGCAACGACGGGCTGCGACAGATATCAGCATCGTACACCGTGAACCTGACCGTTCTCGTACTCGGTGGGTTTTGTTTGTCAAACCTTGACGTTCCTTCACAGATCGGCACCTATCAGATGGCCCTTTGCTCCAAAGCTCACAACAAGCCCTTCTACGCCGTCGCAGAGAGCTTCAAGTTCGTACGCCTGTATCCGCTCAACCAGCAGGACGTTCCAGATAAATTTAAGGTACGACATCACGCCTACTGAAGTTGCTTTTTCTTTCGCTTTACCCAGAAGTTTCTTTACATGCTGCCTCATTGCCTCCACAGTACAAAGCCGACACCCTGAAGACGGTGAAGAACCTGTCAGAGGAGCATCCGATGATTGATTACACGCCTCCTTCCCTCATCACCCTCCTCTTTACTGACCTGGGAGTCCTCACGCCATCGGCCGTCAGCGATGAACTCATCAAACTTTATTTATAACTCTAATAAAAGTCCTTAAATATCTGACTTCATCCCTCCTGCTTTGTGTTTGGACTTCGGTCTGCTTGTTATCTGCTGCTCAAAGTCGTCCTCGGTGATCTGGCCTTTCTTTAGCTTCTTCAGGAGGCGAGTGTCGTTTAAGAGCTCGTTCATGTCTTCATCGTCCACGTCAGACGCCTGGGGACCAGAAAAGGAACCATGAATACATCAAATCCAGCCTCAAACGTCTCTTTACGATGGCAAACTGCACAAACCTCGTCGTGTTTCCTCTTGGCCGCCGCCTTCTTCCTGCGCTCCTTCTTGCTTTTCTGTTTGGACCAGGCCTCCTTCTTCACGAAGCTCTTCTTGGGAGTGGCGGCCCGGTCCTTGTCCTTGTCCTCGTCCTTGTCCTTGAGCTCAGCCAGCATCTTCTGCCTCTGCTTCTCCCTGTTCTTGTCCTTGTAGCGGATTGTCTCTGTGTCCACCATTTCCTCCGTGAATCCAGGAAGCGTTTTCCCCCGAAGTTCCGGCATCTTCGGCAGACGGAGGAGCGCGAAGCCGCGAGCCAACGAGGCGAAGTCCAAGTCTGCACAGAGAGAGAGACTTGTCAAGACTCGTCTTTTCAGGGTTACGCAGAGTTCTCTTAAGCTCTTTTTTCTTTTCCTTCACCTTTGACTCTGAAGATGAGGCTGCACTCGTGTTTGGCGTACGCCTGCACGTACGACACGAAGGCCCTCATGCCTCGCTCGAACACGGCTCGGTCCGCCAGGGCCATGGCCTTCACCTTGGGCAGAACGTCCACCACGTCCTTGATGGGCGCCATCTTCTGGAGCGGGCACTGGTGAAACAAGTTCTCAGTCTGACACATCAGAGACACACCTGGAACTCCTAACCCAGGAGGCGGGACCAACAGTTGGTGCTACAGCCAATCAGGCTGCAGCCTGGTATTAGCTGACCATCCAGACTACAACGTCTCAGCTCCGTCATCACATCACGTCCTCTTAGAGACTCTCTACGAGGACAGGCTCATCTGATTGGTTCCTGAGACTTTTAGGAATAACTAAGGACCTTAATGAGCCTTAATTTGTTCGTCTAGATGCAGATTTCTAGGCTAAAATAATCTTTAAAAAACAGCTATTAATGACAAAAAAAATGTCCAATTAAGTTGTTGTGCCTGTAATACAACAAATCAGGCGTAAAATTGAAGTATTTGTCCTCACAGGAAAAATACTAAAAGCAGAAATTTCCTTTGAAAAGAAATTATTTGTAGAATTTCTGCAGATTTGAGCTGAAAACATGCGAGAAGTTGTTTTGTTTTGGGTCGAATCCAGAATGTTTTTCCTGCCCTCCTTTAAGTTCTCCACGTAACGGACACAGATGAAAGGCGACGCAGCGCTTTAAAGGTTTAAAACTGATCTGGGATGGAGATGGAGGGAAAGTGCAGCACCACGATCATCTGGAACACCGGGGTCCGACCCGCTGGACTCACCTTCTGATTGATGGACAGGAAGTTCACGTACGTCTCCTCCATCGGCAGCAGGAAGACCAGCGCGTTGCCGTAGTTACCGATGCGCGCCGTCCTCCCGCATCGATGCACGAAGGCGCTGAGGTGCAGAAAGATGAAAACACAGATTCACGATGGAGCTCGACTTTAATAAACTCCACATCGTTACACGTCTCATTTAATGTCATTTTGGTTTTTATCTCCATGGAAACAGATATTTAGGGTTTTTTCTGAAAGGTTGAGAACATTTTTACATCAAGATGAATTTTACTTTTATTTTTTTGTGTTATTTCCACGTGAAAGTACGCGTCTAACTTTAACACGAGTGACGACGATAAACTGGTTATTTATTGAATATTTTATCAGGACGCGTAGTTCGGTTTCTGAGGTCCTTCACATCAAACAGCTTTTATGGATTCAAAGTATCGGAAAGTATTTACTGGAAAGTTAATAAAAATTAATCAAAAGCAACATGAAGGACTAATAATCAAATCAATTACTTAATTTCTTTGAAATATTAATTAAATGACCACATAATTAAACTGAATGTGCTTCCTATATTTTTAAATCAAAGATATACTCTTTAATTAGATATTTATCTCCGTTTTAATAGTTGATTATATTAATTCATATTAAGAGGCTAAAATCATTAACCGTAACCATGACTACTATCGTCTAGCTCTAATTCCAAGCAAATGTTCCTGCAAGTTTATGTATTTTGCATCAAACTATATTTTTTTTGCATAAAACTATTCTGAACAAACCAGTGGGAGTTAAGTAAAGAGCTGTGGTCCAAACTGGGATCCCTGCAGAGCTCCAAAGACTTGTTTGTTGCTAATAATCGCTGTGGTGCTGCTGGTCGTCACCTGGCGCTGCTGGGAGGGTCGTACTGCAGCACCCAGTTGACGTCGGGGATGTCGATGCCTCTGGCCATGACGTCCGTACACACCAGGATGCCGCTGCGGAAACACGCAAACCACCGTTTTAGTACCACGTCCAGACTCGCCGCGTCGCCGCCCGCCAGCTCCTCGCTCACCTCTTCAGCGCCCGAAAGTCGGCGAAGATGCTGTTGCGCTTGTTCTTCATCTTGCCGTGGATGCAGCAGACCGTGACCTTCTTGACCAGCAGCTCCAGCGCTCGTCCGTAGAACTCCACGCAGGCGCAGGTGCTGAAGGAGGAACCAGGTCGAGTCAGTCAGTCGGCCGATTCAACGCATCACAGACCGAGACGCGTCTGCCGGTAACGGGTGACGCACCTGAAGAAGACCAGGAGCTTCTCGTGCTTGTGCTGCCTCAGGAACGCCACCAGGTGGTTGAACTTCTCCTCCGCTCTACACATCTGAAACAAGAAGACGTTTCAGTGTTTTTGTGGGGAGCTGCTGCGGAGCGTTCGGCTCCGGCGCCACTTACGGTGTAGTAGTTGGACAGCCTGGACGGCGTCTTCTGAGCCGCGGCGGCGGCGGCCAGGCCTTTCTCTTTGACGGTGATGCGTACGGGGTTCCTGAGGCCGGCCCTCACCAGCTTCTCCAGCTCCTGCGTCTGCGTGGCTGAAAACAGGCCGGTCCGCCGCTGTTTGGGCAGGAAGCTCAGGATGGTGTTGAGACTGGACAGACACAGATACAGACGTACCGCTCATCGTACACATGCGCACGTGCACACATGCACGCTAGATCTGAGCACAGCTCAGAAAATAACACCATGAGCTGCTTTCTCAACCAGGCCTGTTGTTCCAGTTTGAGGACACTTTCATCTCTGACGTCCAAAAGCGTTTTGTTTTTGTCTGAGCTCCAATTAAGGAAAAAACAAAACTTTATTAATCGCAGGAGACGGACACAGTCTGACGGGATTTTTTAACGACCTAGCGCCCTCCAGCCGGCTGTTACTTTGCTTCAGCATTCCCATCCGTTAAACCGTTAACGTGCACGTTTAAACCACCTGCTAATTTCAGACACGAAGCAGAACTCCTCGTACCTGGCCTCGAAGCCCATGTCGAGGAGCCGGTCGGCCTCGTCCAGAACCAGAACATCCAGACTCCTGACGCCGCTGGCCAAGTCCAGACCCTCCGACTTCCTCCTGAACATGTCCTCCAGACGACCGGGCGTCGCGATTACGATGTTTGCTCTGAGACACAACAAACGAAGAAAAGAAGAACTGCGTTTGAAAAAACGCAGCGTTCCGACTCCTCGATGCATCCGATTACGGATAAACGCTGGTTCTACTGGTTTCTTTTCTTTTAAACACCAAACCAGTTTTCCTCAATTTCTCTCCAAAATAAACAATAAATGCCAAATTTTTAACACCAAACCATTTTTTAAAAACTTTAATTAATTAATTACTAAAATTCCTGATTTTTCTCACTTTTTTTTTTTATATTTTTGAATGAAATAAACAAATCAATTAACATAAAATTTTAAATTTTAGAACAAATTTCTTTCCATGAATGAAAGAAATACATTATTTGATTAATTAAATATAATCCCCAATGTTTCTAACACCAAATCAATTTTTATACTCTAAATAAACAATTAAATAAAATCACAGATTTTTTTTAAACACTGAACCAAATGTTTTTCTCACTCTTAAAAATAAAAAACTATAAAGTTATTTACTAAACAATAAATATGACTTTAAATAAAGTGTGAATATGACTTAATTTAATCTAAAAATAAATAAATAAAATAGCAATAAAGTGTAATAATGCACATTATTTTTAGAGGTGAATGTGCATTTTTAAACGTGTTTTCACTTGTTAAAAGTGTAACTGGTCCCAAACAGCTTCACCAGTTTGTCCTGGTGCGTTTTGGTTTTAAGGACTAAAGTCAGATGAAGAGCATCTGGTACCCCTGGTCCTTGAACTTCTGCACGTCCTCCACCGGGTTGCTTCCACCAATCAGCAGAATCTGCCTGAAAAACAAAGAGAAGCACCATTTCCATCAAATCTGGTGTTTTCAAGCGTGACGTGAGTCGGTTCTGTTGTCATGGTAACATCAGTTACGTCCTGAAACGGCTTCTACTCACGTAAACTGTGGAAACTTCTGGAGGAACGTCCCCATCACCCCGCTGATCTGGACCGCCAGCTCCCTGGTGGGGGTGATGATCAGAGCGCCCACCTGCAGGAAACAACAGAAGCTCCAGTTTGTTCCTGAATAAAAGACGTAGAAACGTTGCCATGACGACAACAGCCCCACCTGCATCTTCTTCAGCTTCTCCTCGCGTTTCAGGAGCATTTCTATGATCGGGATGACGAACGCCAGCGTTTTCCCGCTTCCTGTAACCTGCAGAGAACAGAGGATTTGATTTTTCACACATCCATCCGATTGCTTTTTATTTTTTTATATTTATTCATTTTTCTGAATGGGCCTTAATGGCTCACTAAGAATTTGTGGGAGAAAAAAAACAACTTTTTTTTTTGTTTTTTGAAAAAATTTGAAATGTAAGAACTTAATTTTAAGTCAAAAGTTGTGAATGTGGACATTTTGTGACAAAACACCATAGCATTAAGATAAAAAGCTGTGATTTTACAAACTTTGAGATTTTTAGGACAAAATGTCAAGATTATAGTCGCAGCTGCAAAGTTGGAACATAAAGTTGTAATTTTAAATCAAAGTCATTTTGCAAAACTGAAGATTTTATAACAACGTATTTGCTTTTATTTATTTATTTTTTAAAGAAAGTTGCATTTCTTGATAATAACAATAATAATAAATTTTATTTATAATACACCCTGCATCAGGACCTCAGAGCGCTACAAAATAAAAGCAACAAGTTAAAAGCATAAAAGAGAAAAAAAAAAAAAACACAGATCACAGTCATGTCAGCAGTCAGGGGCCTTTAATAAAAAGGTTTTAGCTCTGCTGTAAGAGTCCAGACTCGGTGCTCAGCTGGACAGGGAGACTCCTCCAAAGGCCAGATGCCGCCGAGCAGAAGGCCTGGTCTTCCATGGAGGAGACCAGGAAATGCTGAAAAGATGGTGGAATGAGGTCTTGGACAGGTGCTTGATATGGTCACTGACAGTCAGATGGGGACTGAACCGAACTCCTGGATTTATGACTGAGGAGGAGAGAGGGATGACCTGGCCATCAAAGGAAAGTTGAGATATGGGTGAAGATTGAACCTGATGTGGGTGCCAGTGACAAGGCCTCTGTTTTCTTTATCTCCTGGAGACAGGTGGAGAGGGATGACATGGCTGCAGAGGCCTTGGGAGCAGTCTTGATGCCGAGTTGTGTGTCATCAGCATAACAGTGGAAGGAAATCCCACGCATGCTGGTGACGCGGCCAATGGGGAGCATGTAAATGATGAACAGGGTCGGCCCAAGAACTGAGCCCTGTGGAACACCAAGGTGACAGGCAGCGACCTGGACTTCCATGCTCCCAGTGAGACATGCTCAGTCCTGTCTGACAGGTAGGACTGGAAACACTGTAGTGCACGGTCTGACAGTCCAATTATGTTATGGAGGCACTCCAGGAGAATGGTGTGGTCCACAGTCAAGGAGAATCAGAAGTATTGGTGCTCCTGCGTCAGCTGCCATCAGCAGGTCATTTGCAAAGCCGTTTCAGTGCTATGGGCTGAGCAAAACATGACTTAGGTGGTTTAACTTAAGATGTTCCTGAAGCTGAGAGGAAACTGCTTTCCCCAGTACTTTAGATAGGAAGGCAGGGTTTGAAATAGGTCTGCAGATGGTGGGAGCCTCTGGACCCAGGGTGGGATTCTTAAGGAGGGGGCAGATGACAGGAACCCTGAGGGCAGGGTGGTTGGGAAGGAGTCCAAGGTACCGGTGGTAGGTTTCATTCCTGTTAGTAGTTCCTCAGTGTGGCTGTACTGAACCTCAGTGAAGCAAGGTAGAGATGACAAACTCCCCATGGAGGGTGGGAGGCAGGGGGAGAAGGAGGGGAGGGGCTGGGCATCAGAGAGCAGATATTGTTGACTTTGGGTCTGAAGAAATCAATGAAGTTGTTACAGCACTGATCTGTAGCTTCACTAGAAAGTGACAGTTGTGGCTTCAGAAGATCATTTACTGTAGAGAAAAGCTTCTTTTAGTTAACAATGTTTTTATTGATTAAGTTGTAATAGAATTTTGACGAAGCCTCTTTTAGGGACTTTGAAGTAGGATATTTGAAGAGTGAACCTGCTCCAGAGCACAACCAGCTGCTTTCATTTTCTGCAGTTCGTGACTGAACCAGGTGGCAGATCATTGGAGACTGACCTGATTTTAGCATAGAAATTGCAATCACACACATTTCACTTTTTTATGCCATGAAGTCTTAATTCATGTAAAATAAATTTATAAAATACAATTAAAAAAGAAAGTTGAGATTTTGTGAAAATTAATATTTTATAACAAATGTTTTACTATTAAGTTAGTTCATTTATTCATTTGTTTTGGCAAAATGTCCCCATCTATTTATTGTTAAAACAATAATAATATGTTTTTCTCCCCGTTTCGGTAATTTTATTTTATTTTTAATCACTCAAAGTCAAGATAAAGTCTGAGACCACTCACACATCATGTTCCTGCCTCAGACATATAAAATAAAAGCCGTAAACAGGTTTAAATTAAGAGTTAGAAACATATAAACAGATTTAAACTCACCGCCTCCGCAGCAACGTCCTTGTTGTTGAGGAACAGCGGAACGCACGCGGACTGGAAGAAAAACAGACCGAAACACATGAGATGACGGACAGCAGAGCAGCGGACACGAGCGCGGCGGGAGCGGCTCATTCACCTGTACAGGGGTCATATAGCTGAACTTCAGCTCCTCCAGAGTCTCTAATATCCCCGCGTGAAGCTTCACAGGTAAACTGTCCCACGCGCTCTCTGAGGCGACGTCCATGTTGGCTGCCGCTCCTCCTTCTTCCGGTCCGCCCATGTTTATGCGCCGAGTAGGAACTCAAATGATGCTACGTTTTAGACGTTCCGCATGGAGCATGATGTTATTTTTTGCGTTCTGTCTTTTTCTTTTCTTTTCTTTTTTTGTTTTGTTTTCATAGCAGGCTGATAAATAATACATATAAACATCTAACAGTCAGATACATTTTTCAACTTTTTATCTTTGACATCTGATTCCATGGCACAGAAACAGCGCTGCTGACAGTTTTCTCGTCGTTTGTAAACAGAAGGCAGCACATCACCTCCTGACGGGGAGCAAACGACGTGAAGGCGTCACTCCAGCTCTGGCTTCTCTTCACTGGCGTCCTGTTCAGTTCAGGGTCCAGTTTAAGATTTTATTGTTTGTCTTAATAGCACAGCACCTCCTTACTTGTCAGAGCTTTTAAACTTTCACAGTCAGAGCTCTGAGGTCCAGCAACCAGCTGCTCCTGTCTCCATGACTTGCTGGTCAGAAAGACGTCATTGGTGTAGACACTTGTCACTCAAACATGTCTGACCAATGGGAAAGCATCCATCCACAGCGGGATGTTTGTGTAAAAAAACAAAACAAAGAAAATTCAAAACTTTTTTCACCTCAATTGAAATAAAATCAATATATATATTTTTTCAATTTTAATTTTGCATTTGAACAGTTTTTTTTTTTGATTGAAAATATTACCTTTTTGATTGATGCAACTTCAAATATTTTATTTGCATTTAAACACTTTTTTCTTTGACTGAAAAAGTTGTTTTTTATTAATGCAAAGAGTTTTATTATTGAAAATATATATTTTTTGATAGAAACAACCTTTTTTTCTGATTGAATAATAAAGACACAAATCTACCTTCATTCTAACTGACTGAAGTTCGCATGCAGATAGCCTGTTTGAATGGTTTAATGTGATTGGATCGTGTGGGATGCATTCTTATGCTGAAACAAGAAAAATATCTGATTGGTTGCAGATCATACGTGTTAGAAAAAATGTATTTGTGCGTTGGAGCCACGGCAGGAGAGTCTCTCACAGATGCAGCGAAGTCCACAGACCAGAAGCCGTTTGGAAATCAAGTTACATTTGTGCATCAGAAGTACATGTGTGAATCATGCTGCGGATTTGTGGCTGTTGAGACTGTTCTAACTCCATAGCTGGGGGGAGTCTCTTAGACCACCTCCTAGTTATGCTGCTATAGGTCTCGGCTGCTGGGGGAAGTCTCTTAGACTACCTCCTAGCTATGCTGCTATAGTCCTAGGCTGCTGGGGGGAGTCCTGTTGTCCACTGAGCATCTTCTGTCTGTCTGATCTCAGTCTCAGATTTTCCTGAACTATTTAACAGAATCAACGCTGTCTATCCTCTGGAGTCTCTCTCTCTTCTCTCTTCTTCTTTTTCAGCTGATGTCGTGGTGATGTTGCTGCCTCCCAAACCTTCCATCTTCTGACCATCCTGGTGTTCACCTTCACCCGTAGACTGATTCCCACTGTGGGAGGAACACTGGTGGGGTGGACCTGTCCGACCCTCCAACCACCACAGATTTATAGATTTATTTCAGATATTTGGAGATTTTTGTACCACGTTATATATTTTTGTCCCTCTCCTCTCTGTCCTTCATCCTCTCTGTCCTGTCTCCCTCCTCATGTCTTCCTTTACCCAGCTGGTCTTCAGCAGGATGGTCCCCCCCTAGAACTCATCCATCCTGGTCCAGGTTTCTGTCTTTTCACTGCTTTTCCATGTGCTGGGGGTGATGATCTGGGTTTCTGAGAAGAACTAGAGACGACTTTGTTGTACGTAGATGCTGTATAAATAAAACAGGATTGTTCTAGTTTTGGGGTTTTTGTTTCTCGTTGCTGTTTTGCAACCCTCTGATGTCACTGATGTGATGACCACAGCATCCACAGGTTGATGTCTGCAGGCTGACTGATGACCTCTTTGGAAATCATATTTTCATGAAGTTCAACATATAAAAAGAGTCATTGATATATTTAATTTCTGCTGATAAAGCAGCTCAAAGGCTAAAAACCAGTTTTCATGGAGACTGAAAGGTTTTATGTGTCGTGCTGCAGCAGGAACATCTTCACCTCCCAGTAGAGTTCATCTACTGCACATTTGAGCCTTCACAATGAATTTGTGAGCTGCCTCCTCATGAATATTTCCATTATTTAGTCATGTAGAAATCAATGTCTCATTAACAGTCCAAGACCAGGTCCGTATCCTCTTCACTTCCACATCATCACTTATATAGATCAGAAATCTATTGTGCAGAGTTGAAGAAGCTCACTTCAGTCTCTCCAAGTTCACCACAACAGATCTGACTACATCATGATGTCGTCACGTGTTTACGCTGAAAGGAAATAAAGTCCATCTCAGAGTTCAGATGCCCCAGTAACAACAAATCTGTCAACTGGCCTCAGATCATCTTTTAATACTTCTTTCAGTTCCAAAGCTTCAGAGATCAGGATAGAAAGTGATCTATACCTTTAAGACTTAAACCACGTTTGTCAAACTGAAGGCCCACAGGCCACATCAGGCCCCCCAACCTCGTCTTATCTGGTCCAAGAGAGCGTTTAAGGACAACCCTAAAGTTCTAACGAGAACATCTGTGAGGAAACGTTTGATTCAGTTCTGACATCAGAAAGTGGAATAACTGAGGTGGAGAACGGCTGATTTAAGGTGGAATAACTGAGGTGGAGAGCGGCTGATTTAAGGTGGAATAACTGAGGTGGAGAGCGGCTGCTTTAAGG
>JBAMYA010000004.1:510788-532308 GCA_037176975.1 Arrhamphus sclerolepis
ATTCCACCTTAAATCAGCTGCTCTCCACCTCAGTTATTCCACTTTCTGATGTCAGAACTGAATCAAACGTTTCCTCACAAATGAGGACTCTAGAGCATTCAGATGTTTGTTCACACAGTGCCTGGAGGGAAAGACATCAGCAGTGGGTTTAGAGAAGCGATCAATCAAGCACATCAATCTGGGAAATGTCATAAAACTATTTCCAAACTCTTAAGCACTAGCTGGACTTCTGAAATAAAGTTGATGATGGTGTAGCAGAAACAGGTGAACGTGTGGTTTGGACTCCTCACCGAGCGCTGCCAGGAACTCGTGGCAACCTGGCAGCCTCCAGAGCTGAACGCTTATCGACACCTGAACGGGAGCCAGCGGGAAGTCCTGATCTTTGTCTCCTGACTGCAGCTGCACCAGCACCTGGTGGAGCTTTGCACAGAAAAAAAGAAGAAGGAGACGCATCAGAGGGCTGGACGGTCTGGAGGTCTGTCCTGACGTCATCACGTCTCAGAAGGTACGAGGACTGATGCAGCAGCTGCACCTGCGCTGGACGGTTTTTAACTCACCATTCCTGCCATGCTTTTAACCGCCTTTGACACGAAAGTATGAGAGAAGAGGAAACACAACTTTAGAGGATCATTTTATCCATAAATGTTGGATTTGTAGAATGAAGCTGATGATGTGAATACGGAGGAACGATGACGACGGGGTTTCTCTATCATGTACTCAGTTTGATGACTGTGCATGATGGACACCAGGAAATTTAAAAAAAAACAGCACATAAAGAGCTCAGTTTCCTCCAATCCTGACCCACCTACCTGAACATTTCCTTTACCTGCCATTTTTCAGCTGAATATTTTACATTAAGCAGATATTTTAGATCAGAACCAGCAGAGAACATCAGTCCAGTAGGACGTTCTGTGTCTTCTGTGTTGTCAACTGAACTTTTCCAGTGAAAGACAACCACACCAATGTGGATAAATGTCTTCCTGGGACATCAGAAGTGTCGGATGTTACACGCGGAACTGAAGAGGTGAGTTTTAAGGTCGCACTTGAAAGACAGTAGTGTATCAGAGTTCCAGAGGGTGGGGGCAGCATTGGCGAAGGCTCTGTCCCCCAGGGTGCAGTATTTGGTCGTGACGATGGGGTGAGGAGGTGGGCATCTGCAGAGCGCAGTCGGTGAGTGGCGATGGAGCAGGTCGGTGAGGTATGAGGGTGCAAGGTTGTTGAGGGCTTTGTAGGATCTTGAAGGAATCACAGGGGACAGTAAGGTGGGCTGGAGAGAGAACGGGGGGGGCGCAGCAAAGAGGCGGGAGTCGAACTCGTGACTGCTGAGGACTGAGCCTCGTGACCGCCAGGCTACCCCCAAACCTTCCATCTTCTGACCATCCTGCAGTTTACCTGCTCGTGTTGACCTGCTGGCGTGGCCCACCTGCAGTCCTCACGTCTTCCTTTACCCAGCCGGCTATAAGCAGGAGGGTCCCCCTAGAACTGATCCAGGTCCTGGTCCAGGTTTCTTCCCCAGAGAGAGTTTTTTCTTGCCTCTGTTAGGCTCTGCCATGTGCTCGGGGGTCATGATCTGGGTTTCTCAGAAGGACTAGAGACGACTTTGTTGTAGACAGACGCTAAAGAAATAAAACTGATCTGAACTGAATTGAACAGACGGTTGTCAGTCTGGTTAGATCTGTGAAGGACTTCTGGAAAGACCACCTGAGCAAACGTCTGAAACACTTTCTAAGTATCTGGATGATCTTTTACCCCACAAAAGGAATGGACATCATGGTGGTACCTTGTGAATGAGCTGCTCTCCTGCTTCAGATGCTGTGACGAGTTTACAGAGAGCCTGCAGAGCCGGGGGGGTCAGACCTGGAGGGGGGCAGACAAGATCAAACAGATCATTTCTAGATCAAGAGTGTTCAAACTATTTCATCCTGGGCCACGTCATCACCATGGTTACCGTTAAAGAGCCACATCATCACCATGGTTACCATTAAAGGGCCATATCACCACTATGGTTACCATTAAAGGGCCATATCACCACCATGGTTACCATTAAAGGGCCACGTCATCACCATGGTTACTGTTAAGCAGCTGCTCTCCACCTCAGTTAAAGGACCCTAAATGACAGAAAACGTCCAGGTACCGAGCAGGGACTGCAGGGTGGTGCTGCACTGCTGCAGCCGGTCTCCAGGGTCCGACGTCGGGAAGAAAACGGCTGCGGGGAATCCAGAACCGCTACCAGAGAAGTCCAGCCGGAAGCCCACGGCAGACAGGAGGGCCTGCCACCCGGGAACCCCCCCGACCTTAGCCAGAGGAGAGAGGAGACAGGGGACATGAGCCAAGGAGACCAGAGGCTGGAACTTAAAGACGGAGGGACACGGACCTTGTTCTCCACACTCTGCTGCGACGTGTACATGGGGTTACACTGGCCGCCGTGGATGCGCTGCAACGACTTCTCCACCTGCAGAAGAAGACAGGAGACGGTTCACCAGGAGGTTGAGACCCCTCAGAGCATCACAGCTTTGGGAAACAAGGCCCTCTAATCATGGACATTTTTGGAACAGAACTTGTACTGAAGTTCAGACATCTACATCCAAGACAAAATAACTAATAAACCGTTAGTTGTCTTTTTATGAGCGTATACCTCAGGAACTCTCACCAGAGCCTCGAAAATGTGTGAACACCTCTGATTGGCTGTTTCAAACATGGGGACACCAGCAAACACAAAAGAGAGGTTTTCGTGATTTTTGGTACAAGACTTTCCAGGTTGTCCTGAATGCAGTTTTACTTTTCTGTTCCAAGAGTCTGAAGGTCCAGAGATGATCGGACTCCATCTCCACATTTAAGGTTAGGCTTTAATAAAACCTTTGACTCCGCCCTCTCCTGGACCAGAGACGTCAAACTCTGCTTCATCCTGGACCACATCATCACCATGGTTCATTCTTTTGTTTTTAATTATTATTTATTTATTTTTCCAACCAGCTGTGTTGTCACCTTTCCTGCTGGTTCCTGGACTCAGTCGTAAAAAGATGAAAAAAGAAAGTAAATTTTTGCAATAAAATCTCAAATATCACATAATTTCCAACTTTATCACCAAATTGAGGCCTTTCCCCAAAGTCACAAATTTGTTTGATTTTTATTTTCTTAAAAGGCAGAAACATATTTTTGTTGGAAAATTGTGAATTTCACAATATCACATCTTTTTCATTAAAAAAAAGAACTTTTATCATAAAATATCAAATTTGTACTTTTCTACTAAAATCAGTATTTTTCTCATAAAATCACAAATTCAAATTTTTAAGAAAAAAAAAATATTGTAAAAAAGAACAACTTTTTATTGGACAAAATTGTAACGTAAAAGTCTTAAAATAATAAATTCCACCTTAAAGCAGCTGCTCTCCACCTCAGTCATTCCACCTTAAAGCCTAGCCTGTGTTACTTGGTCAGAGAGCTGGTGTTCATGCTATTTATTTTATTTATTTATTAACAACTTGGACTATAAAGTCAGATAACAGATATATCTGAGCTTGAAAAACAGAAATACTTTAAAATCCAAATATGCTGAATGTCGACTGTAACGTTTCAAAAGCTCAAACCTGAATCTTTGGTGGTTTTCTGACAAATTTGATGGGAACTCATTTACATAGCAGGTTGTGTCCTTGCCACTGATGTCTTCTAATGTCTCTAATCTGACGTCTTTTTCTTGTCTCGTGTTGGTTTCTTGCGTGAACACGTCTCACCAGGTGCAGCAGGACCCTCAGGGCGTCCCTGGCCTTCTCCGGGTACTGCAGGATCTCCGCCAGGGCTTGTCCAACCAGAGACATGGGACTGTTGAGCTTCACGTCGCTGCCAATCAGCATGTAGCCTGAAGGAAAACACACACCAGAGGGTCCGTTTGCTTTTGAAGCTGCAGCATCAGACCTGCAGTGACGGACTTTTGGCCACTTGGGGGCAGAAGAAACATTTTGTTTGTCACTGAGGCAAAACAAGCTCACATCATTTATTCAGAGCGACCTCTTCATCTCCTCTGTCCTCCTTACTGTGACCTGAAATCAATCAGAGAGCGAGTGGTTTGCTGCTCTGGAGAATTCAGCTGTGTGTTACTATAACGCCAAGGAGGAAAGAAATCAGCAATGATGCTGTTGATCATTTAGGAAGGTCATCATGTGAGAAATATTGGAGCCGTGTTAGTGTCTACATCTCAGACTCTACAGGCCTCACTCAGCGTCTTAAATGTTAAATGTGTCTCACTTGGAACGGCTGCTTCTCCTCTCTGAGGACAACATGCTGAAACGGCTTCATTCTGAACAAACTCAAAAGGCGGACAGACAGGAGCAAGGTTCCCGCCTCGCTCAGGCTGTAGGATTTCAGACTAAAGATGTTCCATCGTAGCTCAGAGACAGTGGCGGTAGAACCAAGATAAACGACCGAAGGTCATCAGCAGCGATCGTATGACGCTGCGTTTAAATCCTGAAATACACTCAGGTTCATTTCTGTTGTAGGTTCAATCACATGGTGTAACATGCTGCAAATGAATCATCCAGCTGTGCTACTCGTGTACGTGTGACTTGATTTAAGACTTTAAAAGTCGTACAGTGTGAAACGGCGGTGGTTTGGGTTCGTTTTACAGCTGCAGCAATCTTGACGTCCATTTGATCAATCCACCGTAACTTAAGCCCCTCCTGGAGGGAGGTGGGAACTCGGTGGGAACGTGCCTCGTGCTCCTCAAACACACCAACGAATAAGCTGGAACAAACCATTCAGAGCTGCCTGACACCGAACCGACAGCCTGATCCAGGTCCAGGAGGTCCAGGTTAGAGGTGGTCCAGCAGCTGAGGCTTGGTAGAAACTGGGACATGGTTGCTGCTAACGCACCGATGACTCTAAAGTTATCGTTGTCGTAGTGGTGTTGGCGTCTTTGGAAAAAGAAGAGTCTTTCACGTCATCTTCGTCAGATCTACCGCCACCGTCTCTGAGCTACGATGGAACGGTTTTACCTCCACTCACCATCTTCAGTCTGAAGTCGTACAGCGTGAACCAGGCATAAAACGCCCCCATGTGGTCAGAGGTGATATTACTTATTCCAGGAGACGTATTCATGAATTCTTGGACATCATTTATTCCAGATTTTATCTGAAGGGTTTAACTGTATCATTGTTTTGGCTCACTGCAATAAAACGTGTTCTGACAACTATCTTTGACATACTTGAACCAGTTTCCTTCAAATGAAACCAGGTTGCTCGAGTTACATAAATAGATGACTTGAACTCTGTCCAGTGCTTTGATGCCAGCACTCTAAATATAATAGAAACAGACCGCCTGCTATGATTGGCTTTTTCCCCCGTATGGACCTCTGCTCGCATCCTTTATGAACTATTTTAGGCACTTTTTGCTTCACACAAACACATTTTAGCTGCTTAAATTCCATTTTAAGCTCAAATATTCTAGTTGTTGCTTCATATCTGCTCAGTGTTCCTCTGTGTTCACCAGCTTAGTTATATTTTTTCTTTAAAGAAAACAAGAAAAACCTGCCAACTGTGTTTGGCTCAAGTCAGCGGTTCTTCATGTTTTAGTCAGAATAAATTATTATGAATTTATTCAAAAAAACAAAACAAAACAACAACTTACTGCTTCTGTGGGATTTAAGAGGAAAAGCTGCAGCAACAGTCCTGGACTGACTGATCATCAGATCAGATAAAAGCCGTTTTCTGACCTGGAGCTACATGTTAACACAATGCCAAGTAGGAAAGACATAAGCAATGGTTGTAGAGAAGCAATTCTTACAGAAAATCAATGTAGAAAGGGGATAAAAAACCACGTTTTACAGTAAGTAAAAAGAAATGGAGGAAGAGATGAATAGAAACCCTCACTAAAGACTAAAGACTGAGCCTGTTAAACTGTCGATTCGGACTTCTATTGTAAAAACTAGGTTCTTGAACTTGGACATTTCTGTCCATTTTATATCTCTCTTTTTAAAAAAAAAATAGGACGCTTCTAAACCGCCACATATACTCATACTGACTAGAATGGCTGCGATTCACAACAGTCGGCGAGTCGCAGCCGCTGACTTCAGCTTTATTTTATATAGAAACACAACACCTTGTACGTGTCTTCTTCTGAGCTCAGGACGATGTCTACGGTAGGAACTCATCACCACAAACACTCAGAGCTAAAGAGCACAGTCTTACGTGGCGTTTTAAGTCCATGTTCTCTTGAACGAACCACTTGGGGGCAGTTTTTGTACTCACCAGCCCAGTTGGAGGGGTGAGAGAAGTGTTTGCTGCTCTGCAGCGTCTTCATGGCCTCCGTCAGAGCTGAACTGGCTTTCGTTCCGTTCAGGAAGGCCGTGTACAAGGCGTGTGTGAACAGTTTGGCGGCAGCTACCGGTACAGGCCACAGGGAGATGCAGACGCACTGGGCGCCTGCCGCCAAGAAGGCTCGGCTCAGACCCACCGCCCCGTCAGCCGTGATCCTGCTGCTGGACTCGGGGTACAGCCTGAGACGATAAACAGTTAGAGACCACTTAGAATCTGTCAAACCAGGACACCCAGTAAATGCTGGATCTGTGAAGTGTTGTACCTCAGAACCACCAGTTTGACCGTTAAGCAGAGGTCCAGTATGTCAGCGGCGGTGAGGAGGAAGTCCTGCAGCGGTGGACTGTCGCACACGCTCTCCCCGTCCTCGCTCCTCTCATCGATCCCTCTGATTCTTTGGGGGCTGCTGCGACTCCTCGGAAACGAACCCTTGAACTTTGCGTCCTGATCCGGAGGCTCCCCTGATGGGGATCTAGCTCTGGGTCTGCCGTCGGCCCCCTGACCCCCGGCTTGCTCCTGGCTGGGCGTGAGGACCAGGGCGGCGAGCTTCCAGGACGTATGAGTGGCGAAGTGAACGCACTCTGCCTGAGCGAGCGCCGCTAAAACGCGCTCCTTTGTGGCGTTGGCTCCGGTCAGGGGGTGACACCCCAGCTGCTCCCCCAGCCACAGCGCTTCCTCCTGGGCTGACGGTAGAGGCCCCCACAGCCAGCGGTCCATGACGCTGGGGGGCAGGCGGGGGGCTCCGACCACGGCAGCCACCGAGCCTCCGTCCTGGCAGAGCAAGGCGCCACCGCGGCGAGGATGAGGCTGCAGGTTTAACAGAAATTAGAGATTATTTTCCAGATTAAAGAGCTAAAAACAGCCCTGAAAGCAGCTGAGGTGCCGACCTTGACTGTGGCCTCCAGGCTGGCTAACGAGGGTACAGAAATGAGACTGAACCTTTCATACAGGTACTCGTTAGAGGAGCTGCCTTTGAGCAAGGCGAAGGGGATCAGGTACAGCTCTCCCTCCAGAACTAAGACCAGCTGCCTGTTCCTGCCGACGGGTCCGCTGCTGTGCATCAGGCCCTGCAGAGGAACCGCGACACGAGACTTCAGCAAACACAGAAACACAAAGCTGCCTCAAATACAGATCCGTGACAGGCAGACGTACCCCTTCCATGGGCGCAATGAGCAAATCATAAAGCGCTCGCAGGGGAGGTTTGCCGACGTTACTCGGGCGGCAGAGAGGAGAAGATAATCCGTCCCTCACAGGAGACACAGTGGTGCTGTAGAGGCTCGTCATGCTCTGACAGCTCCTGTTAGAGGCAAAGAGGCAGAAGCAACACGCTCACACGGATGGAAATCAGTAAATAATAGCACTCGAGTCTACATTCACCCTGACAGGTCTGGATTCTGGGTCTGCTCCGTTTGCTTTAAAAATGGCACCATTTCAAAGGTCTCTGAGCTTGGAACACACATCAAAAAAGGATGGATCGTGTTTCATTTGAAACGGATCTGGCATTTTAGTGCACTTTGGTAGACATGCAGGAAGGAATTCTTTTAGGTCAGGTACCTGGCAGTCCGGGTTTTCTTTGACACCAGAAGATGTAGTCAGTTATATCCACCAATAAAGCCTGTTATTTAACTCATAAGAATGAGGTTCTTGTCTTTGGACCTGAATGCAGAAGTAGATG
This sequence comes from Arrhamphus sclerolepis, assembly GCA_037176975.1. Lineage (NCBI taxonomy): Eukaryota > Metazoa > Chordata > Actinopteri > Beloniformes > Hemiramphidae > Arrhamphus > Arrhamphus sclerolepis. The sequence continues at coordinate 518,769 of JBAMYA010000004.1, forward strand.
GTGTGGTCTAGAGGTGTCCAAATCCAGTCCTGGGGTGGACACACACACACACGGTGTCCTGCATGTCTTAGATGTTTCCTCCTACAACACACTGGATCTGGAGACCTCTGGATCAGTCAGGAACTTCATCTGGTACTACTGTAAGGAGCCTTGGAGTTCACTTTTACTGAGACTTGTCCTTTAAAATCACACAAAGCAGTTTCTACAACATCCTTCTTTGACATTTGTAATATTGCTGAAACCAGTGAAATGGTTTCAGACCAGTCTACTGTGGTTCCTGGTTAGCAGGCTGCCCTAAGATGACTCTGAACTGCCTCCAGCAAAGTTCTGATGAGGATCAGCAGCAGAGATGACGTTTCCCTTCGCTGGGTTCCCCTTAAGTTCAGGACATAAAGCCCTTAAGACCCCCCCCCTCTCGTTTTACTTCCATATCTTCACGTGTGCTTCTAGAGTTTTTAAAAGGAGACTGGGAGTCAGAGCCTTCACTTATTAGATTTTTCTCCTGCGGAAGCAGATCCCAGTTTGAGATGCAAAAAACAAAAGATCAAACCTGTTAAAGAGGTTATTTCTTGAAACCATGCGAAGGTATCCTGAAGGATCAGTGGCTGAAGTGAGTTTGTTGTTCAGCTCCTCAAACTGCTGCTCCAACAGATCTCCAGCTTCACTCTCCGTCTCGCTGCTGGAACAAACCCTGGCGACGGAAAGCAAAGCACTGATGCAGCAAACACTTCCTGGCGTTGACCACCAGAGGGCGTGGTCCATATGTCATACTTCACAATGGAGGGAAAAACAATTTGGAAAGGTTCATTTGGAGGATATTTATTCAGCTGTTTCATTTTATAAAAGGGAAAAAACAGACAGTACGGCTTATTCCACAGATCTCTTTGTAAAGAATTAGCTCAAAACTGCACATAAAAGTTTCTGTCATGTCGAGCAGATGAAACGAGCGGAGAGCATTCAGATGCTAACCAGCTGACTGACAGGAAACACGAGCCAACAAAAGAGCTGTCAGCAGAAACAGCTGAGGAGATCGTAACACTCAGCAGAGTGTGTGCTGTCCCCAATCAGCTGTTTCTGCAGTTTAGATCCAGTCCAAACACCATGACGGAAACCCACATGTGGGCCGAGGAGGACGTCAAACCATCGTCAACAATCGAACAGGCAGAAACAGAATTCAACATCTGGGACAGAAATGGAAGAAACTGACCAAAGTAAATGGGATATAAACGTAACACATCTACATAGAAGAAAACAAGTTCCAGTGGACTGAAGAGAAGTATGAAGGTGATACCGAGTGATGAATCGTGGATCTGCACTGGAGAAAAAGATGATGCAGATAAAATAAGTAAGCTTAAAAAAATCTGGATCTCAATCTGACTGAGAATCTTAAAGTGGTGGAAGAAATTAATGAAAAGAAACTGGAGCTGATTGGTCAAGGCTGTTGGTTTTCATCAGGCAGCAACCATCCCGCTTCCAGGTTGAAGTAGGATTTGTTGCAGTTCCTCCACTGACCACTAGGTGCTGGCTCCAAAACAGAGTGAATCTCCACTTTAAAGGTCCAATGTTGCAGCAGAATTAAACGTATTTACAGCCTGGTACAAACATTTCACATCCCTGACATCTGCACGGGGCTGAATTTTTATACCACATCAGATAAATTTACATAAGCCTGTAAAACTGACCAATCAGATGCGTCATTGGACATTCTTGATTGACAGCTAGCCATCGTCAGTTTGAGGAAAACTGGACCTCAAAGGTTCTCTGTAGAAATCTGTGGGTCACATGACCGGATGGTTGGTCCAGTATTTACAGTCTATGGTTTTCATTAGTGAACTACGGGTTAGAATTCAATAAAACTGTTTGGTTTCAGCTGAACAAACATCCTCCAAGTGTGCTGATTCCAGACTGCTTTCCAGCTGTTGAGTAAATCAGAATATTGAGCTGACTGGTTATCTGGATTTCTGATGACTGGTTTGTGTTGATCCTTCCAGTGTTCAGATGTGAACCTGGACAGAAGGATGTTTTGGCCCTCAGCTGGCCCAGAAGGGTCTCTACATCTACTGGGAAGAGTCTGGAGATCAAAACCTGCTGTGATGGCTGTCCACTCCCAGAGCCTCTCTGGCGTTGCAGATGTACTGCTCCAGAGACAGGGGGCTGGGACCTGGTGGGTTTCCTCCGCTGTCCTGGAACTCAGGAACTTCCACGCTGGCCTCTCCGAGGTAGACCTCATGAAACTTCACGATGCCTGTTGCAGCACAGTGAGACAAAGTTAAAAGTGCAGCAAGAATAAGTCCTCAGAAATGCTTCCAGAGTAGATTTGGAGTCTGGAGGTTTTGACACCGCTGATCATCAGATTCTGATGAACAGATGTGGGGGGGTGTTTGGGCTTTCTGGGGTGGTTTCAGAATGTTCTCTTCATACCATTTTAATGTTCTTATTAATCGGATTCTGTCTGAATCCATTCAGCTCATCTGTGGTTCCCCAGGGTTCTGTCTTGGGACCAGCATTCTTTCTTTTATGTCTGCTTCCGTTAAGCAGACAGTTAGCAGGTACAGTGACGTGTCGAACCACCTTCATGCTGACGATGTTGTAAACCAACTGAGTTCCACAAACTATCCTCCTTAACAAACTGCTTGTCCACCATCGACCAATGGGAAGAGAGAATTCTTTAAACTCTTGATTGTTGCCCGCGACAAAGTCATCCCACTTATTACGCAGCAAACAGGTCATCTTCTGTCCAGAGTCATGTGCATCAAACTCCTGCTTTACGCTTTCCTCACCAGTTACCTGTCAGTTTTAATATTCACTTTAAAATCTTGACTTTTAGAGGCCTGAATGGTGAAACTCCCTCACATATTATATCTCTGACCTGTTTACAGTTTTACATCCCGACGTACAACCTCTAAATTTGTCATTTTACAACAAAATAGTTTTAAACGAAAAAAGTCAAAATTTGCAGTCATACAAGAAAAAAATTATGATTTTAGTCCAGAACATTCAGTTTTATAAGTTGGAAATTTCATGACTTAATAAAAAGTATCAATATTATCATTATTATTATCTTTTCATTTTACAAGCACATCCAGAAACTAGCAGTAATATGACATCATAGCTGGTTGAGAAAATAAAGAATAACTGTCACTTTAACAGTAACCATGGCGATGACATGGCCCAGGACATGGGTGCTTTAGAGTGATGACCAGACGGTGAAAATGTCTTTAGAGGATGAGAATATTCTACACATCTGCTCTTGGATCTTTTATGGCTAAAACAGCGAAGGTGTTCATACCGGAGCCTGGAGATAACAGCCAGCTGTACAGAAAGCCTCCCGCCAGCGAATAGTAGAGGACCACGGCCCTCTGACCATTGACCGTCTCCAGGAGGTGCTCCACGGTGACTGGGATGTAAGGGTCAGCGCCCGCTGCTGGCTGACTTCCTTTCTGGCGTTCAACCAGGAGATCAGCGAACGCACGTGTTCGCCCTCGCTCGGCGATGGCCAGCGCCTCATCGTGCCGGCCTGAGATCAGAAGAGATAAGTTAAGCAGGAAAGGGGAGCCGGAGCGAACAAAAGTGTCCAAAAATAACTACGAGATGACAATGCAAGCAGAGGAAAAGCTGGTTGATTCACCGAGGCTGACGAGGACCCTCTGGAGAGCCTGGTACGAGCTGGTTTGTAGATCAAACAATGAGAGCTTGTAATCCACGCTGTGCTGCGTCTCATGACGAATCGTCTCGAACAGTGCAGACGCCCTGTACAGCTGTAGCACCACAAACGATGAAATTCTGAACAAACATGATTCTACAAGAGTTTCTACAACATTTTTCAACTCAAAGCTCACTGAAGTTTACTCTGGTGTTTCCTTTAGCTAGCTCTCTGTATCTTTAAAACAGAATCTTCTGATCTGAACAGAGATCCTGCTGTTACAGCGATAAACACTGGGTGGCGCTGTAAACAAGCCCATGACGTTTTCCCAGCAGCCACTGGGGTGGTGGAGGTCAGGCACTGACACTCGTTTAAGAAGTGAAACGGTTAAAATAAAAGGCACAACTGAGAAAGAAGATTTGAAAACAGAGATGGTTTTAGAACTGATTACAGCAAAGAGGAATTGAGAAAGAAGATTGTCGACACGTCAGGCTCTGGATTAAGGCCATAAAAAGGTCTTAACAGATTATGAACCATTATATATACACTATACGGGCTATTCGTTTAAAGAAAAAAAGATAGTCATCCGTCCTCAAAGAAGCTCAGTTTTCTACTTCTTTCTTCTTCATGGGGTTTTATACAGAAAACAAGATTTTTAATCCCTTTGTAAATAAACATGTTGGTAAACACTGTAAAGTGATGAAAAAGTGAAGGCTTCAGTGCTTCAGCTTCAGAAGTCCCACAGACCTGGTGCTGCGCCTCCTCCAGGTTCCCGCTGGCCCAGAGAGAAAGACCGAGGCGATGTCGTATCTTGGCTTCATCTTCTCTGCGAGCCAGCTGCTCGGCGAGACGCAGACCTGCGAGGGAAGAAGAACACAGAGGAGATCAGACGCTGGAGCTCAGAGAGCCATCAAAGACCCCCGACGCTCCTGACGACTGTAGCTGCTGCGCCGGAGCTCAACCGCCTGATTGGGCCCCTGGCGCCCCGGTTGCCATTCACTTTCCGCCGCCGTCGCTTTTCTATTTTTAATCACCTGTTTCAGATTCAAAGCTCGTGTGTTCTCAGAAACGTCTCGTCTCCTCCCTCAGCGCAGGTTGTGTTAGCTGCCAGAATGAGCAGCATCTCGTCAGATATCTGGTTTTTCTTTCCTCTGGACCTGTGACCCGTCTGTGTACCAGCCGGGAGGTTAATTGGAGCGTTTCCTCGCCGCCGTCCTCACCACAACTCTGGGCCAACTCTGGGCCAACTCCTCGCCACTCGTTGAGTTAATGACCAATTAGAAACCGAGGATCTGACAAACTGTGACAGTGTTTTACAGGATCTGAGAATTAATCCGAGCACTCGCTTCAAAAACCCACTTAAATTAGCTTTAATATCATTTTCTCTCTCAGCTTCAGAACACGAGTGTGCAGGAGTCCTCAGGGAAAGTGACTGAAAGTGAAATATCTCGACAAAGATGCAGCTAAATGAAGAGAGACGTGCAGATGCCAAAGAGCAGCCTCGTTGGAAACGTTAAATAAAACACGATTATCTTGAGCAAACTCCACGTTTCTACTCTGAACTAAACCCACAGCGCTCATCCACCAGGTGCATGTACAGGTAGACTCCAGGTGGCGCTCAAGCTCCGCCCCCCTCCAACGTGACGTATCATTGAGCCGCTATTTCACCACCAAAAGTAGCGGTCGTGAGTCAAAAAGCTGCGATTTTAGAAAAGAAATTCAAAATTTTTACAACAATTAATTTGTGCAACTTCTACAAAACCCACAATTTTACGACATGTGCTAAAAACCGGAAGTTGCGATGTTTAGTTTATAAGATGCAGTTTGGTCTGAGTCATGATTTTACAATAATTTATGCTTCTTACAACAATGTGCAACTTACAATTTTACAACAAATGCTAAAAAGTTGCAATTTTGTGAAGAATTAAAATTTAAAATCAGTTTAATCAAGTTTAAATATTATGTTTAAAAGTTTAATGACACAAAAAGTCACAACTTTGTGAAATTATGACAAAAATTCACAATTTTACATAAAATGTTGTGTTTTGCAAAAGTCAATGTTTTTTTTTTTAAGTTTAAATGAGAGTCTGGATTTTATGACAATAAATTTTGAATTTTTACGAAAATGTGCTGTTCTACAAAAGTTGAGATTTTATGCCTTTTTTTGATCAAAACATCACAATTTTTGTAAATTTTGTGATTTCACACCAGAAGTTGTGATGTTATGCCAAAACGTAATGATTTTATGACAAATTTACAACTTTGCTAATTTACAATATGTTAAAAAGTTTTGTGGCCAAAATTTCATCACAAATGTGAAGTTAAAACGTTGCAATTTTACAACAAAAAGTTAGGATTAGTACAAAATTTGTACAAAACTTTGCACTAAAAGCTGCAATTTAACAAGATTTTTTTGTAAAAACATCAGAATTTTGCGAATTTCATAATTTTACAACAGAAGTTGGGTTTTTGTGAAAGTCGACGTTTCATGACAAAAGCTGACAAACATGTAAATGTATTTAATTCACTGCACGAGAACTTGATAAAGTGACAAAAGTACATAAATCTTCTGGGCCCCTGGACGGTCCCTCACCCTCCTGCAGGTACATGACAGCCTGAGCGTAGTTCTGCAGGGCGTGGTGTGTCCTCCCCAGGCTGCCGTAGGCCAGCGTTTTAGCCAGCAGGTCGTTGGTCTGCGCCGCCACGCTCAGGTGCTGCTCCTGGAAGACCACTGCCCGCTCGTACTTGCCCAGGGCCTCGTAGGCCACGCCCAGGTTGCCGTAGGCCCGACCCTGGCCCCTCACGCAACCCGTCTGCTCGGCGATGTCCAGCGCCCTCTGGTGCCACTGCAGCAGGAGATGTTTAGTCAGAGGCTTCCTGGGAAGTGGCTCCAGGTTAAATCTGCACCTCTGTTTTCATGTGAAGTGACTCTTTGTGACTTTGACTGAGAATATTTTTAAACGTGTCAGACTTCTTGTCACGTTGTGAAATCTGCAACAAACCTGCAGAGCTGTCTCGTTGTCTGCCATGAGCTGGTAAACACCTCCAAGCGCATCGCTTGCCTCCGCCTCCAGAGACTTATCCTGTCAGTTAACTCAGGATTTATCACATTCTTCATGCATAATGTACTTTTAATGAATAATACAAAAACATATTTTTCATTTTTTTCAGCCTTACCGCCGCTGAGCGAGCGATGCTCAGCTGGTGTTCCAGACAGGACAGCGACTGCTCGTAGTTGCCCAGCTGGCTGTGTAAGGTGCCCAGCTCGCCGTACGCCTGAGCCTTACCCCCCCCTTCACCCCCCAGCTCGTGAGCAACTACCAGCCGCTTCTCAAAGCACACCAGCGCCTGCTGGAGGTTACCCATGGACCTGCAGGCAGACGTGGAGAAGGAAAAGAAAGCTGGATGAATCATTTGTTTCTATCAGCAGCCCTGTAGGACAGAGGTGTCCAACTCTAGTTCATCCTGGGCCACATCATCACCATGGTTACTGTTAAAGGGTCACATCATCACCATGGTTACCGTTAAAGGGCCACGTCATCACCATGGTTACCGTTAAAGGGCCACGTCATCATCATGGTTACCATTAAAGGGGGCACGTCATCACCATGGTTACTGTTAAAGGGCCACATCATCACCATGGTTACCATTAAAGGGCCACGTCATCACCATGGTTACTGTTAAAGGGCCGCGTCATCACCATGGTTACCGTTAAAAGGCCGCACCATCACCATGGTTACCATTAAAGGGCCATATCATCACCATGGTTACTGTTGAAGGGTCACATCATCACCATGGTTACCGTTAAAGGGCCACATCATCATCATGGTTACCATTAAAGGGCCACGTCGTCACCATGGTTACTGTTAAAGGGCCGCGTCATCACCATGGTTACCGTTAAAGGGCCACGTCATCATCATGGTTACCGTTAAAGGGCCACATCATCATCATGGTTACCATTAAAGGGCCACATCATCACCATGGTTACCATCAAAGATCCATATAACCAGGATTACCATAAAAGAGCCAGTTATTCTTTACTTTCTCAACCAGCTATGTTGTCAGATTTCCCGTTAGTTCCTGGAGTAAAAAAAAGTGAACTGGATTTTTGCCATCTCAAATTTCACAAAATTGGTGACTTTTTATTATCAAAATTGAAGCTTTTTGACATAAAATTACAAGTAAAATTACAATTTTGGTTTAATTTCAACTTTCTGTCCTAAAATCACAAATTTCTTTTTGTATAATCAAAAATAAAAAAACACAAACTTGTTTTCATAAAAAAGCTAATTTTGTCGTAAATAACAAATTAGATTAAAAAAGTAAATTTTTGCCATTAAATCTCAAATGTGACAAAAATTGAAACCTGTTTGGTACATTTGAAACTTTAATTGAAACCAAATCTATACATTGTCCCTTGTTGAGTCACAAATTTTATTTTTGAGATCTTCAATTTTTGAGAATTTTCTTTCCCTAAAATCACAAATTTGTTTGAGAGAAATTTTCTTTAAAAAAGCAATTTTTGCTGTAAAATTGCTAAATTCACAATATCATATCATTTTTCATATAAAAAGTATCTTTTGAAATAAAATCTCAAATTTCACAAAAATTACCACCTCTATTAAACATTTCTACTAAAATTACATTTTTTCAATCTTGTAAAATCACAAATAAATAAAAAAACAGAAATAAATAGAAATAGAATTTTACATTTTGCTGTAAAACAAAAACAAAATCTTTTTTTGTTGGGAAAAATCTATTTTTTGCAACATTTTGATATGAAAATTACAACAGTCTTAAAATTATTAATTTCCTATACTTTCAACTTCTTGTCCTAAAATCACTAATTTTTGTCATAAAAAATTTAATTTTACAAAAATCAGTAGTTTGGACAAAAATTTGCAACATTTTTGTGCAAAATCTTTTTCAATGGTTTCCTAAATCCTGACCACCTCAGTTATTCCACTTTTTCTCGTCTTTAAACTCTAAATTAATTCAAATTAAATAGATAAAATTAAGTCTCTTAGACCATCTCTTAATTAAGTGGCTATGGGCCTTGGTGGCTGCATTTATTTTCATTTTCACTTCATTTTTCTTGAAAAACAAAAGGAATCATAAGAAAAATTTTCATTTTACGACCTGTAATTTTATGTTTAAATGTTGCAAAAGGTATTAAAAAAAAAAAAAGAAGTAGAAATTGCAAAAATTTTCAATTTTACATTTGCAATTGTCCATTTAACGGTAACCATGGTGATGATGTGGCCCGGGAATTCTAATTAAAGTTTGACTCCCCTGTTATAGAGCTCTGGACACTTCAGCTTTACTGCCAATATGGTGTTGCTACAGTCTAGAATGTTGCATGCTGGGAATTCTGCTGTCACGGTCCAGAGCTCTATAGATGACTGCCTCATTGACAGAAATCTGGGCTCTGAGCTGAAAATGTTCCCTGAACCGCTCCTTCACAGTTTGAGCATCCACAAATGTACACCATTTCTTAACCGAAACCTGAAAATGGAGCGACCCCAGACCATCACACTGCCGCCGCAGGGAACACAGTACATGTGCTTTTCTTTAAAACTTCAATAAAAGTTGAGTGTTTTCTTTTGTTTTGTAAAAAACTAATTTTGTTCTAAAATTGTAAATTTTGCAAGACCAGTAACGATATGTTTTTGTGTTGACGGCTCACGGATACATCTTTTAAACGTATTTTACAACTTTAATCATGAAAACGGATTAGAAAACCCAAAAACTGGTGGTTTCGGCTTGATGATGAACGTCCAGAGCTCCCCTCTGCCCAGAGCGCCATCATCAGACTGTCGCTGGCCATCAGTCGGGTCACACTCAGATCTGGGCTCGTCAGATTTGTTAATCATGTTTTCTCCCGTGTCTCCTCCTCTGTCACCACCAAACCAGACTCTCTTATTTGCAAAATGTCAGTAAAGCTCCTTGAAACCATTCAGCACCTCTGCTGTCTGCTTCCAGCTCCAGGATCTGAGGCTGAAGCTACATTTCTAATTCTGTCATGAGACGGCAACTAATCTCTGCATAAACATGTTATTTTTTAAATGCTGCAGGGAGATTCCTGCTTTCACAGATCTACACTGAACTGGGACACTTCAGACCATCTTCACCCACCTGTGAGAGTTGCCAAGTCCTCTGTAGGCCTTCTCCTGGTCCTGGACATGGTTGAGGCTCTGCGCCACCGTCAGGTACTTCTCGTAGTACTTGGTCGCCTCCTCGTAGTCTCCCAGAGCGTCGTAGCAGTCTGCCAGGTTTCCAAAGGCCCTGCCTCTGTCCAGCATGCTCTCCACGCCACTCAGCTGCTGCAGCATGGCCAGCTGCTGCTCAAAGTAACCGATAGCCTCCTCAAACACCGCCATGTTCATCTTGGTGATGCCCATGTTGCCGTGGACCTGGGCCTCCAGAGAGGCGTCCCTGAGCTCCTGTGCCAGCCCCAGCTGGGTCTCATAGCACTGGAAGGTTGTGGCGTAGTCTCCCAGGGCCATGTGGACCGCCGCCAGGTGGCCCAGGGCCCGGCACTCCCCCTGCTGGTCGCCCAGATCCTTTCGGATGGTCAGCTCCTGGTTGTGGAAGGACCGGGCCGAGTCCAGCTGGCGGAGCAGTCTAAGAGGGAGGAGAGGGACAGGAGAACCAAATCAAACATCAGAGTTCAAGCGTCCTGCGGTGTCCAGCAGGTGTCCAGCAGGTGTCCAGCAGGTGTTACTGCTGATGAAGTAGTTCAGTTTCTGCTTGCTGTGCTCAGGGAAGATCTCGCAGCACAGATTAGATCCATAAACGTCTGTCTGGGGTGTTTCTGCCTTTAAACTGTGACGACGACGGCTCATCTGGTCATGTGACTCTAACTTGGAGCAAAGCACCTTTTCCTTACCTGTGAACTGATCCCAGAGCTGAGTAGGCGTCGGCCTCCATCTTCTGGTCGCTGGCTTTCTGAGCCAGAGTCAGCTGCTGCTGGTAAAACTTCACGGCCCCTGGCAGGTCGCCCCGACACACGCACACATCTCCGAGGTTCCCGAACGCTCTGAAGACGGCCTGATGACAGTTACGAGCACATCAGTGCTGGTCCGACAAGCGCTGGACGTTTAAGAGACCAGACCTCCCACCTGAGTGTTGTCCAGCGCCTGAGCCAGAGACAGCAGGTATCGCTGGCACTCCTCTGCTTTGCTGAACTCTCCCAGAGCTTTGTGGGCCAGACCCAGGTTACAGTAGGCTTTAGCTTGGGCTAATTTGTCCTGGAGGTCTTTAGCCAAGGCCAAGTCCTGCTCGTAATACCTAAGAAAACGATTTAGTAAACAAAACAAATGCCTTAAGAGAGCGTAAAACATGTCACACACAAATCAAAATCACTGTGCATGAAACAAGACGTTCCCTCGTGTCATTTGTTTCTTCTCACCTTCATTTCATCTATTAACATTCATTCATTTTCACATTTCAGGCATTTTTATTTTAACCTATAAATCTAGATGTACTATTGGCTAATCTACATTTGCTCAGCAGGTCTAACTACCCCACTGGAGCTCACGTCCATCCAAAACCTTCCATTTCTCCAGCTGTGGTTCTCTGGGGCAGCAGCTTAATCAAAGAGGCCAGAGCTCCATCTCCCCAGCCACCTCCTCCACCTCCTCCACCTCCTGCAGGACACCAAGGAATTCCCAGACAAGCCTATGGGCATGTCCTTGGTCTGCCTCCGTCAGAGGGTGTCCAGGAGACATCCTGACCAGATGAACCACCTCAACGAGCTCCTCTCCATGTGAAGGAGCAGCGACTCTACTTTGAGTTTCTCCTGGATGACTGAACTTCTCCTCCTATCTCCTATCTCTAAGAGAGAGTCCAGTCACCCTGTGGAGGAATGGAACTGTCACTACCCACAGTTCAGGACCACAGGTGATGGTGGGAACTAAGATCTACTACAGTTCAGGACCACAGGTGATGGTGGGAACTAAGATCTACTACAGTTCAGGACCACAGGTGATGGTGGGAACAAAGATCTACTACAGTTCAGGACCATAGATGATGGTAGGAACTAAGATCTACTACAGTTCACGACCACAGGTGATGGTGGGAACAAAGATCTACTACAGTTCAGGACCACAGGTGATGGAAGGAACTAAGATCTACTACAGTTCAGGACCATAGATGATGGTAGGAACGTCATTCCTAACCAGGAGAGAACTCATGAACTAGGAGGAGCCAATCAGATCAGTCTATACTTGCAGCGAGTCTCTACGAGGGTTTGACATGATGATGTCAGTGCTGATGGTAGTCTGGATGGTAAACAAATTAGATGGCTGCAGCAGAGGAACCGAATCAGCGTTGTCATTGACAGTTGAAGACTTGGACTTCCATGATAACCTCTTAGTAAGTGTGGTGGATGAGGTCCATCTTCATTTATAAATGTAAACAGACATCTGGTAAACTTAGAGAAGAAACCTGAACATGATTATGTGAATCTTAGCTTCGCTGTTCTTACACACCAAAGCCAGAACCTCTCTTACATTTCGGCAGCATTACAAAGTGGTAAAAGCTTTACTGTCACAACTTTTCTTTTGGTCTTACAACGCAAAAATGGACATATTAATAACTGAAATTAGGTAGAAATCTGCTGTGTTTCTGCTGTAGGCAGCAGGAGACTGTTTTTGGTTCCTTCGTCTCTGACCTGGCAGCGTCTCGGTACTGCCCCAGGCAGTAATGAGCGTAGCCCAGGTTGTGGCAGACCTTTCCTTCCCCCTCCAGGTCCTGCAGACCCGGGGACAGAGCCAGGTACTGCTGGTAGTAAGGCAGCGCCTGAGCATATTCTCCTCTCCAGCTGTGGAAGTTCCCCAGGTTTGCTGTGGAGGGTCAGAGGAGTCCATAAAACCGTTAAAGAGTCATTTCATCTGTAAAATCTGACACTTTGTGTCTTTTGTCCGACTCACCAAGAGCTCTCGCTTCGCTTTGAGTGTCCCTGAGCTCCCGCGCGATGCTCAGGTGGTGAAGGTAGTGCTGGAGAGCCTGGTCGTGAGCGCCCAGCGCCTGGTAGGCCACGGCCAGGTTTCCATGTGTGGACGCCTGAGACGGACGGTCGTTCACCTGCAGCACAGAGACGTCGAGATGTCACGCCTGAGTGATTTTGGTTTTGTTTCCCACATGACTGACAGGTCACCTTTGCTGGGATTCACCTCGAGAGAGATCTGCAGCTCCTGACGGTGGTACCGCACCGCCTGGTCGTAGATGCCCAGCGCGTGGTAGGCGTTCCCCATGTTCCCGTAGGCCCTCCCCTGGGCGGCGTAGTCACCCAGCTCCTGAGTGAAGGACAGGTGGGCTTTATGAAGCTTCAGCGCCGCTTCGTACTCCCCTTTCATCTGATGTATGATGCCTGAGAAGAAGATCAAAGAGGAAGACGGACATTTTCAAAAAAATATATGTGGAAGACAACTGGAAGACTCCTTCTGCCTTTAGGACTGCCCTGAAAAAAGGTAGAAGATGGTCAGAGATCCATATCGATACGATGCTTTCACATACTTGCTGCAGATTTGTCTACTGGACGTCCATGATGTTTTATCTCCACATCCCACAGATGCTCTGTTAGACTGAGATCTGATGACTGTGGAGCTTCTGAGCATAGAGACCCAACTAAGCTGATCAGGAGACCAGACTGAGACGATCTGAGATGGGTTCACTGTGGTCATCAAGAAATCCACACCTTCTCACCACCAGCACGGACCCTCACTGCTGATGAAAGACAGCAGATCTATGGATCTATAGATCTACGGCCATTTACAAAGCATGCCAAGTTTGGACTTGTATACTTGGTAGTTCATAAAGGTGGAGAGCAGCTGCTTTAAGGTGGAATAACTGAGGTGGAGAGCGGCTGCTTTAAGGTGGAATAACTGAGGTGGA
>JBAMYA010000004.1:544831-561483 GCA_037176975.1 Arrhamphus sclerolepis
AGCAGCTGCTTTAAGGTGGAATAACTGAGGTGGAGAGCAGCTGCTTTAAGGTGGAATAACTGAGGTGGAGAGAAGCTTATTTAAGGTGGAATAACTGAGGTGGAGAACAGCTGATTTAAGGTGGAATAACTGAGGTGGAGAGCAGCTGGTTGATGTCAGACAGGATTTAGGAAACATTTGAAGAAGCAATTTTTGTAAAATTAACTTCTTATTAGCAGTTTTCTATTCTATGTCAAGATGTTGCGAAAAGGTTTTGCAACCAAAAAAATTTTACTTTTAACTTAAAAAGTCACAATTGTGTGTACAATAAAAAGTCTTTGTGGTTTGAAAAAATAGTCCTAATCTTTCAGAATGTATAATAGCCTAATTAATTATTTTTTAACAAAAAAGTCAACATATTTTTAATATATTCATGATTTTACAAAAATATGTTTTTTTTATTTGATATTTAAACAAAAATTCACTTTCTTAATGAAAATTTTTTTTTAAAAAATATGCCATTTACATTACCATAACCATGGTGATGATGTGTTCCTTTAACGGTAACCATAGTGTTTACATGGCCCTTTAACGGTAACCATGGTGATGATGTGAAACAGAGTTTGATGCCCCCTAACCCTAACCCTCTAATCTGAGTTTCTACGCCAACGTAGCGGCTGCATCACGTCTCCGACGCTCTAAGGGACGAACCTCAGCGTGAGGAGGCACGAAGCTGTCCTGTGGGGAAGCTTCCCAAGCAGGGTATTTTGGGTCCGGAGACCCAGTTTGGGCAGCGGGACTTTCTTCAGCACGTACGACGGTAATATTTTTTGCAGCGTGTGGTTACGAAGCCATTCCCTAATGACAGGGCGGAGCTGCTGCCATCTGGTCCGACTCCACTTCAGAGTTGAGAGTCGTTGAACCGTCGGAGCTCGTCAGCTCTGAAGTCCTGATGAGTCCTGCTGAGAGTTTCAGGGAAGTCTGACTTCCTCCCAGACTGGTCACGCACCAAAAGGCGATGAAACGATAGTTTATGGTGAGGTTTTAAAGGATTTCAGGAATGCAAATGGTGATAGTTTAATTTGACTCATCCTTCATGAGGTTAAGATTTACACTTTAGTTGTCGAGTGTTTAAGTGGGAAAGAAAAATAACAGCAGAACTCAGCCATGTTTAATAGTGAGAGTTTAATCAAGGCGTGTAGCAGGAATAAAAGCCCTGATCAGTGAGGATCATCAGAAAGGTCTGACTCTGGAAAAGGGTCCTGATCCTGATGAGTCCAGATATAAATGGATCCAGACTGGCAGAGTTTCAAATTTTCTTTAGCCGCTCACCTAAGCTGAATGCACCTCTCCAGCTTCACGACCTGTTCTGACACCTGCCTGACCCTCCAAGGAGTCCCAAAGATCCTGATCCTGATTCTGATCATGCCTTCTTCTGAAATTGATTTTTATCAGTTCAAAAGTGAAAGTATGAAATTTTATGACGTAAAAATCACATGCAGCCCTTTAACAGTAACCGTGGTGATGATGTGGCCCCTTTAATGGTAACCATGGTAATGATGCGGCCCCTTTAACGGTAACCATGGTGATGATGCGGCCCCTTTAACGGTAACCGTGGTGATGATACGGCCCCTTTAACGGTAACCGTGGTGATGATGTGGCCCCTTTAACGGTAACCGTGGTGATGATGTGGCCCCTTTAACAGTAACCATGGTGATGATGTGGCCCCTTTAAAAGTCATGTAGGAGATCCACACCTCCAGAGCAGCTGCAGCTTGTAGGAAACAGGATAAATTATCAACAGACTTTCCCATCGACACAAACAGGTGGTCGATCCTCAGATAAATTTCCTTTAAAAAAAGAAAAAGAAAAAGAAGTGATGCAAACGCTTCCAGCATCATTCAGAGGAGAGAGTCTTTAAAGTCTCTAAAGAAGCACAACAAATACGGCAGAAAAAAAGACTCCAACGAGTCAATCAAAGGTCATTTTAACTTGATTTGAATCACAAAGACTCAAAAGACTTTTCAGTGAATGAAGAGAAAAAAACATCAAAATGCAAAGAAGTGCTGCTCTTCTATCATCCAGATAAACACAAACATGAGCGACTTTTAACCAGTTCCACCCTGCTGTTCCCATGACGGAGGCGCTCTGTGTGTGTGTGTGTGTGTGTGTGTGTGTGTGTGTGTGTGTGTGTGTGTGTGTGTGTGTGTGTGTGTGTTTCACGGTACAGTCCACGGGGGGGCCCATGGGCGACCAGTGGGAGGTAAACACAGAAGCAGAGAGGAGCAGAAAGAGGGAGGTGAAGCAGAAGTAAAGGCAGAGATCGTCTCTTTTTTGCGTCTTCATTAGCGCCGACCTCGGCTCTGACCCGCGGCTCTCTGCGGCGACACCGCCGCCGTTGCAGGCGCACACGCAGGAATGCTGCTTCTCTTATTGTGTTTAAGCACAAACTTCGGGCCAAGGCCTCGCCGGGGTTTCCAAAACAAAATAACAGGCGTGCAACGCTGCCTCTCTCACACACACACACACACACACACACACACACACCTAAACACACACCCATACAGCACTTCCGTCCATTCTCTCTCACAGAGAAAGGAAGTTCAGTCCGGCCTGGCCCGGCCCCAGCTGTCCAGACGGAGCTGGTCCCGTGAGCCCGGGCCCCCCACCGCCCCCCACCCCCCCTGCCCGCTTCCCTCCATGAATGGATTTAAGGCAGTGGGAGCCGCCGCCATTCTCCAGCCCACAACTGTTCAGAGCGTGGCTGAATGTGAGGAGCCACTTCAAGTGTGAAGAAGCACTTCAGGACGTCTCCAGAGTTTCAGTTCCTCTGGAGGACGTGGTTCTGAGTCCCTGGGGACTGAGACTCCAGAACTCAGTTGGTAAAGTCGTCTCTTCATGACCAGACCACCTCAGTCTGCCGACATAGATTAAGCCAGCAGCAGCTTTCATACCTGTCAACCAGGAATGTGAGGCCACCTTCTGCCTCTGTTCTGCCTTTTCCACCAGAACAGTTCCAGAATTAAACCAGGAAAACCGGAGCCACCTTGGCTCCAAAACCCTGACGGACTGGATGTTACGTCAGGAGTGAACGCCGCGAAGGCCGTGACCACTACTGATAAGAAAGAAACTAGAAGAAGGGATGGAGACTGTAAACGGAGCAGCTCCGGTCCAGAGAGCAGATGAGTCTGAGGGGCTAAAAGTAAAAGAAAGAACTTAAAAATGACAAACATCTGAGCCGCTATCAGGGGACAAAAAGACAAAAAGAAACAGCAACAACGGAGAAAACTGTAGAATTCACCAGCAGCAGCTGAACTCCATGGGTGTTAGAGAGAGCCAGAACACACACGGACCGAAAACACGTCACGCAAGATGGTAGACGTCCAAACAACCACAGACAAACAGGTTCTGGAACATCTCTGAGGAACGTAGACGTGAACTGGAAGCAGCAGAAGAAGATGGCTTTGCTGCAAACATTTGAAAATGTATAAAAGTGTTTTCCTGCCCGTTGTTAGACGTGATGGGGTGCTACAGGATCACCTGCTGGTCTGGATGGGTTCTCCAAGTCCTGTCTGAGCTCAGAAACATCTGCCGGCATCTGGACACGCTGATCCAACTGCCACTGGACTTTACTGACAAATGACCCCGCAGATACAGAAACCCAAACCAGCTCTGAACTGGTTTTCACACCAGTTGAAGCTGCAGTATTTCATCACCACATCTGCACAACTCTAACGTCATTTTCTGTCCCTGTCTGCCGTAGTAGGCTTTACCGCATCGTTGCTATGGCAACAGTGACCAGCTGACAAACCCACACATCCATCCAGCAACCTCTCATCCTGAAGACTGTGACCCGTCTGTGAGACCTCGGACCTCCTACCTTGGGCCACTTGGGGTTGATGAGGCGAGCCTTGATGGCGTCGTCCAGAGCGGTGCCGTACTGGCCCAGCCTCAGGTACGCCGCCGAGCGGTTGCTGTACAGGATGCAGTTCTGTGGGTCGGCGCCGAGCGCTTCCGTGTAGAGGCGCACGGCCAGCTCAAACTCCCCCTGCTGGCAGGCCTGGTTACTGCGACGCACCCGCTCCAGGAACTCGGCTTTGCTCAGGACGGCCGGTCCAGAACCGGACGGCCGGTCCGGCCGCTTACTGGCGGGGATCACGGGAGAGGAGGAGGATGGAGAGGGAGGAGGGTTGGCGGTCCTGCTGGTGGAGCGAGAGCCGAAGAGGGAGAACTGGGGAGAAGGTCAGGAAGAGGGGAGGACAGGAGGTGCGTTAATGAGAGACGTCTGCAGCAAAAAGAATAAACTTAACTCGTCATTTAGGTGACATTTACTTTTTCACATAAAAACATTTGTGATTTTAAGACAAAAAGTCAAGATTTCTAATTTCACGACTTTCACATTTGAGATTGTTCAATAACACCGGTAATTAAAAAAAAAGTCTTGGTAGTTAAAAGAGAAATAGTCTCAAGGTTTTCTTTTATTTGGGATTTTACAAGAAAAAAAAGTGATTTCAGTACAAAAGTTTCAATTTAATGATAAAAGCTGTCATTTTTAAATGAAATTTCAGATTTTAAGACACTTTTTATGACAGAAAAGGAAAGAATTTATTTTTTATAAAAACAGTCCGTTTTGTTTTTTTTTAATTTGTGATTATACAAGAAAAAATTGTAACTTTGGTACAAAAGCCCAGTTTTATTTTTGTTTTGTTTTTTGTTTTTTAACAACGAGTCCAGAAACTAGTAGAGTAAAAATTTAAAAAAATTAAAAATGAAAGGCCTTTTAACAGTAACCATAGCGACGATGCGGTCCTTTAACGGTAACCATGGTGATGGTCTGTCCCCTTTAACGGTAACCATAGCGAGGATGTGGCCCTTTAACGGTAACCATGGTGATAGTCTGTCCCCTTTAACGGTAACCGAGGATGCGGCCCAGGATGAAACAGAGTTTGATGCCCATGCTTTAGACTTTGAAGAAAGCCATAAAAAAATCCTCTCTCTCATTATTCTGACATTTTGAGAATAAAAAGAATTTCAGGAATCCTAACTGACCTGAAACAGGAAATGCTTCCTCAGCTTTCCAGTCAGACATGGAAGAGAGAGAGAAAAAACGTTTGTGTCTTTTGTAAACTGCATGCAACCTTCACCCAGGATGACACCGAGCTGCAGCAGCTTCATTTGCATGATGCCGTTCTGTAGTTTTTGGCACACAGGAAGCCAAACCGCCGGCTTCACTTTTCGTCAACGCACGGCAGCAACAAGCCTGGATTCCTCTGAGGAAGACGAGGAAAGTCAGATGAGAACTCTGCTCTTCTCATTCATTTCAGTCACGGCCGCTGAAACTGTGCTGAGCTCCTCTCAGGGCAGATTTAACACTCAAATGCTGCCTCTGTCTCTGATCCGGCGTTTCCAAATTTGTCCTTTCACCAGAGCTTTGGCCAAGGCCCTCATTATCTCTGTCTATCCCCCTCCGTGCACACACGCTCAAATATGCAGACTGAAGGGATTCCTAAAACGGTTTGAACTAAGACGAGGAAGGAAGAAAGCAGGAATCAAGTGTCAGGCAAACCTCAGTCTATTTAAGCCATTTACATGCAAACAGCTTATTTATACGTCTTCATAGACTGTATGACAGGAACTGGACAAACCCTCTGTGACATCACCCACAGGTTTTCTGTAAAAGTGCTTCTGAAGCCTCAACAAACCACATAATCTTTAAAATAAGCGTGAATGTGCTTTTATTTACAGCTCAGAAGTCAAGCCCAGACAGTGCTAGTAGCTTAAGCCATCAATCAAAAGGACACGCCCCTAATTGTGCATAATATTGTGGCTTTATATATCATAACAGCATCACTCCTGTTCAGTTGGCGTTGATGCAAAATCTTTTTTTTTTTTTTTTGGGCTGAAAATTCAGACTTTTTCAAATCTATCATTACAGCGTGTTTCACTTTGATCCTGAAATTTCAGCTCATTTATGAAGCAGCTTTAGTCAAATGACTGACAGCTGAACATCTCGAGAATGACAGCTTTGAAAAAAATCGGTTTTTGAAACGTTACTGGAACTTTTAAGCGATAAACATCCATTTTTACGGCGAAAAACCACTGGATCCAGGATTTAATCTTCGACTAGTAAACTTACATTTTGACATGAGAGCAGCAGCTGCAGGAGTCACCAAACGTTCCAGATGTAGCACCACAGCTGTTCCATCTTTAACTTCAAGAACAACAGTTTCTCTGTAAGTTGACACCACTTTCGTGGATCTGAATGAAACGTCTGTCGGTCACTGGAACGTCAGGTAACTGGAATTAGTAATGTGAGGTTCCTGTAATGAGCTGAGATGGTTTAGTTGTGGTGGCTGCGTTCTGGGTGGTCGCCAGGCGGGTTTGTTGTCAGGATGGCGTCGCCCAGAACCCCAAAAATGGACTGCAAACCCACAAGGTGGCTGTGGGTGAGGTCACAGAAGCTTTGTGCAGTTCGTTTACCGCCCGCTGCTGTGGCGACCTGCAGGCCGACCTTCCGACCACCACACAGTTATGGATTTATACCAGATATTTGGACATTTTTGTCCCTCTCCTCTCTGTCCTGTCTTCCTTTACCCAGCTGGCCGTCTAACTGGACTGAACTGAACAGTGTTTTTAACAGCGTTTCATAAAGAACTACAGCAGCACGTGAACCTCAGGCTGAAATAAAACACCATTAAAGGAGGAAAGAAGACAGTAACAACTCCTGTTTACAGGCAGGACATGGTTATGTTCACTGATGTGTTGTGTTTAAACTCAAGTCCAACACTTGGACGGTCTACTTTGGTGTTTGTGGGGAAGCGTGAGTCAGGATGAAGGTGAAATCTGGAGACGTGAAGGTGGAGCTTGATGCTCTTCTACTTTCTCGTACATTCACGTAGAGATGTAACACTACATCAGTCCACGTTCCAGCTGAGGACCTGACAGCAGCTGCGGTCGCCTCACCTTCTACTTTTAATCAATATCACAAATCAGGTCCTTCAGCTTCACGGGACCAGCACCAGTATACTTCCAGTTATCTAAGCACACACACACACATGAAGGTATCTGGAAGAGTTTACACGGTGAAGAGGTCAAGTTGGAGTCAGAAGAACAACACAGCAACAGGAACACGACATGAACATCCTGTCGTAGAGATTACAAGCTAACACACACTTCCTCCCTGAGCTGCGTTACTTCTGCAGGACGACGTTCCTGGACGGAAAACGCAGGAAGTGGTACCTGACGGTGGCCTTTTGATCTTTAGACATGCTGGACGGTTACGCAAACGAAAGCTGCTGTCCAACTCAGAGCTGGAACTTACCAACATAATCTGATCTTTGTTTTTTTCTTTTCATTTTCAGCAAAAATGTTTGTGACATTTCAGGAAATGAGTAAAACAGATCATAGTCAATCTAATTTACCTTAATTACTGTCGTAGATGAGCAGGAGAAGCAGAGGATTTACAAACTGTGTGATTTTATTTGATTTTAGTTTTAAATCAACTAATAAATACTACTGAAAAACTACTGCATTTGTTCCAAACAAAGACGCATATTTGTTTGTTTTCACTGAAATATTAAAAACAATATTCCAACGTTTGGGTCTTTTCTCGCCATACGTGGCCCCACCCACCAGGGAGCCCCCCAAACTGCAGATGCCATTGTGCTAAATTCACAATTTTATGACAAAAATTTGTATTTTGGATTTGAAATATTTCAGAATTTCTTCTTCGGTGGTTTCCAGTCGGGTACAACGATAATTTGCTGCAATGTTTGTGAAACAAACATTTATCAGCTCCAGCTTTCATTAAATAGAATTTATTTGCTCTGTCTGAGCTTTATACAGGAAGTAAACTAGAGGAAAGTCAACACTGCGAGCTACGGCGCTGCAGAAAAACGAACCCACGCTGCCACCTGGCAGCTGGTGGTGGAACTACAGACCAACGCAAACAATAACGCAGAAGTACAAAGTTTTCTCATGTCCCATCGTTTTCATCATTTTTCCAGTCAGGTAGAAAGCTAGTTTACTGCCATGTCTGTTTTTGTTTTTAAATGACCAGCGTTCAACATTTATCACTGCTGCCACCTAGCAGTTGGTGGTGGAACTACAGAATGATGTTAACAATAACACAAAAGCAAAATGCCAAAGTGTAGCTTTAGAAGCATAAATCAAGC
This sequence comes from Arrhamphus sclerolepis, assembly GCA_037176975.1. NCBI lineage: Eukaryota > Metazoa > Chordata > Actinopteri > Beloniformes > Hemiramphidae > Arrhamphus > Arrhamphus sclerolepis. The sequence goes on from JBAMYA010000004.1 coordinate 552,984, forward strand.
TTTATTCAACCTCAAATGGTCATAATCACTTTTTAAAAAAACTTTAACTCCTATTTATGTTCGCTCTTTAGATTTTTTTTTTAATTTAGCCAGTGTTCCAGTCAGTTTTCTTTTTAAAGTCTAACAGATTAGTGCAACAAGTCACTTCAATTCCAACTGTAGTTTAAAAAGCAGCGGCCCCTTGAACGGGCCCCCCAGCAGTCTAGCAGCGGCCCTGTCCGAAGGCAGATAAGGATGGAAATGTTTCTGGACCTGAAGAGATCAGATGGAGCTCAAGTCCTTCCAGATGTGAGATGTGTGGAAACCTCCAGCAGGTACCAGAGACCTCCCGAAAATAAAAAAAAATAAAAAATCAGCCCAGAAATACCTTCTCTCTCCTGGCTCTCTGCTTTTCCATCTCCGCTAAATCCGAACTTTCATCCCAGGACCAAACTTCCAGAACTCCGTCCAGAACCGGCTCACCAGGCTCCGGCTGGTCCGACCGGCGGTGTCGACTGGCGGTAAACTCGACGGTTAGGAGAAGTCTCGCGCTGTTTTAGGCGGTTTTTGTCGGTTAAAGTGGAGCCGGAGCGACTGCGCCATGTTCCCGCAGCGGTTCCTCACAGCGGAGCTTTTTATCCGGTGAGAGGCGGGGATCCGGTCCGGCAGCTCCCTCCACGGTCCGGTTACTGCTGGTGACATCAGAGGGGATTCAGTTACCTGGCGGGTATCCATGGCAACGGACCTGTGCGCCACGCGACGGTACTATACTAGACTGTGATATAATATGATATAATTTCATATCATATCTATGACATAATGTGATATGATGTCATAAATATTGTTGTTGCGATTTTTTTAAGTAAGAAAGTGACATTTTACCATAATTTAAAAAAAAAAAACGGAAATTTTAAAAAGAAAAAAACAATTGTTTTTTATTGTTTTATTTTATTTAATTTTGCAACTTTTCATCTTTCACAAAAATTTCAACTTTATGTCGCTAAAACTGGAATTTGTATAACGGACAATATGATAAAAAGTAAATAAATAAAATATCATAAAATATAGGAAATATTTGGTGTAAAATCCCAAATTTTACAATATCACAATTTTTTATTTTAAAAAGCAAACTTTAGTTTTGCACAATTATGATGTTTTGACATAAGAGCTTTATGTTGCAAATAACTTTTTAACTTAATTCTACATCTGTTTAATGTAAAATATCAACTTTTTTCGCATTAAATTACTAACTTCAGTCATAAAATTCTGAAATTTGAAATAGGCCTATTATTATCATTTTCTGTCGTCATAAATATCGTTTGACAAAATTGCAACTTTTGGTTGTAAAAATCAAACAATCAATCAATAAATAGGTAACAATAAAGAAATTAAATAGGTAAATAAAATAAAATATTAATATTTTTCAAAATTATTAAAATTAGGACTTGCAAAATTTTAAGTTTCATATAACTGCAACTTTATATAATATATTTCTTAAAAATACAAATTCCTCAAAATCCCGACTTTTAAACTTAAAATAATAGCTTTCCTTCCAAATATATCAACTTTCACAAAATCTCAATTTATGAGATGAAATTAAGACTTTCTGTCCTAAAATCATAATTTCTTATTATGAATTTCTCTAAACTGCAACTTTGTTGTAATTTTATAGATTATGACTTTTGATTGTTTTTGATAATTCCAAAAGCTTCTGTCCTCTAATCATGAAATTTTGTTTTAAAAAATTGCAACTTTTCAACTTTATACAATAATTCATTAGTATCTTTTTGTTTCTCATTTTATTTTTCCAACTTTGAGGGTCTGTAAAGAATTTCAGAATTTCTTTATGTCTGTATATCTTTATTTTTTTGTATAAGTTTATTAAGTCAGAATGTCTGATTTTTCTTTTCTCACTTAAAGAAGTTTAGTTTTTCATTACAAATTTGCAAGTTTATGAAATCAGAAGCTCAGATATTTTACTACAAATTTGCACGTTTCAGAAGACAGAATTTATTTATTTACACCAAAACATTATATTACTGGGGAGACGACAACTTCTTATCATAAAATATCAACTTTTGGCATGAAATTATGACTTTCTGTCCTAAACGTTTGTCATGAATTTCACTAAATAGGAACTTTGCTGTAAATAGCTCATTTCAAACTTTGCAAATTATGACTGTTTGACATAAAACTGCAACTTTGTCATACTTATCAGACACACACATATTTTATTCCAGATTTGCAAGTTGCATTTCAGAATTTCAGATTTATATTTATTTTTTCAGATTTCAGAATTGTGACAATAAACTTACAAATTTTCAAGAGGAAAAAAGAAAAAGAAAAAAAAAACAGATCCTTTTATTTCCCCTGTAATTAATGTTATAATTGTAATTTTGGTGCCCCCTAGTGGCCACAGAGGCCCACGTCATCTCTCCAGCCTGAATAAAAGTCCTCATGGCATCAGTTCTCACACTGAATTTCATGTCTATTATTCAGTCGACACCAGAAGTAGTCTGGTTCTTTTGGACTTGGCGGTGGTCTCCAGGGGGCGGAGCCAGCAGGAGCGGGCTTCTAATCAGTCGTCACATCTTCCAAACATACAAGTATTTACATTTATTCCACATCTTTTTATCGCTGCTCTGAGAACAAAAGTCCACGACTCAACCAGCAGCAGCGTGCGCTCGGACCTCAGTAACAGCTGTACAAACAGGATTTTAAAAATGTATTTAAACTTCGTAGCGTAAAGGCTGATTCCAACTATGCTCCACATAAACTTATTTTTATACATTAAAGGAAAACACCAAAAATAGTCACTTCTTTAAATTATTATTTTTTACATAAACTCTCAGAGAAAAGAAAAACTTTAATTTAAAATTTAGTACGTGATTTCAGTGTCACGTCGCTTCTGTCCCAAAAGTCTGACCTCCTTCGCTGTCATGACGACTGAAGGACGCTGGGGGACAGCAGGCGTTCAGGAGACCTTTCATCTCCTACGTGGATCAGTCTCATCCCAAATGTTGACCATATAAATACATAATAGTGCAAGTTCTAATCAGAAACCAAAGTGTTCAGGACTGGACAGCGTCATGGCCCGTCCTGAGTGTAACGTATGTCTCTTATTCGGTTCTGTCGGGTGCTGAACGCTTTGATCTGATCCCGGATCCTCAGACGCTCACGGACGCCGCCGTGTGGTCTCCTCGTGCTTTCAGGCCTTCTTCGTCCTCCTGGGTCGACTCATCCTGATGCAGAGCTTGTACAACCTGACCGGTGCCTCTTTTCTCCTGGTCCTCCTCCGGTCCGGACCGCTGGCCTTCGGTCCCGCCGCCTGTAGGTGGCGCTGCTGCACGTCATCTTGGCTGCTCCTCTGGTCCAGCTGAGGAAGGTCTGCTTTCATCACGGTCGCGGAGCAGCTGCTGAACGAATGAAAAACAGGCTGATTTGAAGGGGGCGTGTTCACCTTCTCTGGAGCTGTTTGGCTGTTTTGAGGCGTCGGCGCTGTGACATCACAGACCCTCATTAAACCTGAAGTTTGACTTCACCAGTGTTTGATCTTACTGGAAACGCTTTCAGGACGTTTGAACATGACAGGCCCTTTTATTGATTAAAAACCTGCTTTGGTGGAAAAGGTTGTTAATAATCAGACTTTTATGGTTTTTACTTCAATACGGTTAAATAACTTCTACACATGATGTCACATCAGCTGTTTCATTCACTCCTTCATTATATTGTTTTATTTCATTATTTATGTTTTATTTTATTTCTATTTTGTTTTATTTTCCTTTCATTTATATATTATTTTATTTCCTTTTATTTTGCAATTTTTTATTTATCATCTTGTTTCATTTTATTCTACTTAGTCTTATTTTCATCATTATTATCGAATCAAACCTTTTAGGTTCCAGTTACCTGTATAAATTATGTGTTTATCCTGTATTACTTTAGTTTTTTTTACATCATTATATGATTAAAAAAAAAGTCAGAATTTTTTTTTTTGGATGAAGATTTTTTTGTTTGAACTTTTTTTTGAGGAAGCAAAAGTTTGTGATAAAATATGTAAAGAATTCCACATAAAAGTAAGAACTGAGACAAAGTTACAATTTGATGTAAAAAAAAAAAAAAAAAAGAAAAATCTGAGTTTTTGTAATAATTATGGCCATAAAAAAATTTTTTTTTAAGTTTTTGTGGTTAAAAAAAAATCTTTGTCAAAAATAATTGACTTTTTTTTTTTTTTTTTTTTTACAAAAATTTTTTGTCATAAATTAAAAATTTTTTGCAAAACCTTAAATTAACTTTTAGATGTTAAATCACAAATTTTGCTTAATTGTGACCTAAAACTTTCTGTTGTAAAATACTGACTTTGGCAAAACTTTTATTTAATTTTATTTAAAATCATGACTTTATGTCCCAAAAAGAGACTTTTTTTTGGTAAAATTTCAGATTTCACAATATTACAACTTTGTCCAAAACAAAAATACATTTCTGTCAAATTTCTGAATAAAATTCACAACTTTTTGTTGTAAATCTTGACTTTTGTAGAGCTACATGATTAACTTGAATTAATTGATTAACTTTTTAACTAGATGTTGCTGTAAAATCCTGACTTTCTGGAGCTGCTACTGTCCTTCATCATGTGCGTTTTAGCTCAAACGTCGTAATGAACAGAATAAACGGGAGGTCATCTGAGGTCGGGGAGTACTGACGTGTTGCGGTCTGGGCAGTCCTGAGGCAGGAAGCAGGACCGGGACACGTGGTCCAGCAGGAGCGCCTGCAGGCCGTTCGTCTGTCTCTGCTGAGCCAAAGTCTGGAAGAATCTGGACGGACACAAACACAAGAACACAACGTTTATAAATCATCCGGAAGGTGAGCGCCGCGTTGTCGTCCTCCAACCACGGGGGTCGGCGGGTTCGGGCCATCTGAAGCACGCCGCGTAGACATGGCGCTCAGTCCTTTACCTGTCCGTGCAGTTGCAGGAGTACAGCATCCTCGGCTCTGCGTTGTGGACGCCGTATCTGCTCTGCTGCGGCGGGATCTTGTCTCTGCATCTGTCCAGCTCTTTGTAGACACCGCAGGACTCTGAGGAGAAGCAGCAGCAGCCGGAAAGTTTCAGTTTCAGCCCAACAGTGAAGGAGCGGAAGGTGATGTCACCGCTGGATACCTGTGGCGTCAGCCTGGTCTTTGGACGGTAAAGCGTTCTCCAGGTCGTCCCTGGTGGAGGCGGTATCCTTGGCAACGGAGCTGATGGAGGCGCCTGAATGTGCAGGCTGCGTGTTTGTGGCAGCAGCATGGGTGGAGGGGAGCTGTGGGCCTGGGGTGGGGGTCTCTGGGGGTTCTGGACCAGGCCCGATGGTGGAGCATGATCCGTTCACGCAGTCCCCCATGGGCTGGGTGGACTCGTACTGGGTGGGCGGGTGGACGTCAGCGTACAGCGCCAGCTGGCTCTCTTTACAGCTGCGAGTGCAAAGGTCAAAGGTTAACTTGTTCGTTTCCTCAACGACAGTCAGATTACGGGATTATTAAGACCACAGCTCGTAACATTATCAGTAATTTGGTTTTTTACTGGAAATTAACTGACTAATGCATTCAAATAATCAAATACCAAAACTAAACACACGAGTAAGAGGCTGAAAATTAAACCAAGCAGTTCCTGGAAACACAGATTAGTCTTCCAGATTCTGTTCTAGAAGATTAACTTCTCTGTTTTTGGAATATTTTCTTTTTTTTAAGTTTTATTATCATTCTCTTTTCTGTTTATTCGTATTTTTAAAATGTTTTTTATTATAATTAGTATTATCATTATTATTATTATTATTATTATGATCAATTGAACCTATAATAATAATAAATATTATTACCATGCTAGTTATTATTAATAATAATAATTCTAATTTTGTTTTGTCTGCATTAGTAGTTTTAAATGTTTTATTATTATTAATAATAATGATAACAACAATAAACTACCAATAATACTATAAATAATCAATTATTTGTATCATTGGCAGTTTTTAATATTATTATAATTATACATATATTATTATATATAATATATTATTACATATATATTATATAATAATAATAAAAGAAGAAAAAATATACATTTATTATTATTATAAAGTAGTAGTAGTTGTAGTTCATAAAAGCAGGTGTCTGAAGAATGTCTGTAAACACAATGCCACTGTGGAAAGACATCAGTAAAGTCCTTTGGAGAAGCAGCAGTTTCTGCACATGAACCTGAAAATGATCCCGAACCAACATTCATCTGAGAAGTAGTCGACTAAAGCATAAACTGCACCACGCTCAGTAAAAGAAAGAAAAAAGGCATCAGTTGTTAACCTTCATGACTGACTGATCAAGAAGAAAGTGAGAAAACTGCATGAACAGAACACATCAAAGAAACAGTGGAATCATTAAATCCACAGATCCAGTAGCACCAAACTGGTGCAGTAACAAGTTACACTGGAAAAAGAAAATGACTCATAAGACCATAAATAAATAAATTTGAAAGAAAATAGAATAAATGGAAACAATAAATGCAAATAGAAACACGATGAAGTATTAATGAAAGTAAATAGAACGTTTATGTGGTTACTTGAAACCGCAGAAAAAATAAAAGCTGACGCTTGGTTTTTGTTCAAAGACACATTCACGATCAATTTACTGTGATACATAAGTAATCAAAATGAATCCCAGTTTCACTTACATTCCAAACCAGTTCCTCTTAGCACACTGGAACTGGTGGGAGAAGGTGAAGCAGTGCATCTTCAGCAGGTTGAAGAACGTGTATCCCACCACGTCAGAGATCTGGTCGTTGGCCTCCTTCAGACACCTGCGAAACCTGGAAGGACACGCATCAGCGCCGTTAGATCTGTGTTTGGCACAGACTCGGTGAACTGGTGTGGACTGGGAGGACGGGTTCGGTACTTGTCATCGCAGTCGCAGTGGGACAGCGTGAAGATGTTGCTGTTGAAGACGCCGTACTGGGAGTGAAAGGACAGGATGGTGTCTTTGCACTGGTCGTGTTCCCGGCAGCAGCTGTCTGTGTCCGAGAAAACCCCTGAAAGAGACGGAGGACGGTGACACCACCTGAGCACAGCGCACCTGTCATTCAACAGAGCGCCCGTCATTCAACAGAGCGCCCGTCATTCAACAGAGCGCCCGTCATTCAAAAGAGGCACCTGTCATTCAACAGAGCGCCCGTCATTCAACAGAGCGCCCGTCATTCAACAGAGCGCCCGTCATTCAACAGAGCGCCCGTCATTCAACAGAGGCGCCCGTCATTCAACAGAGCCTCCGTCATTCAACAGAGGCACCTGTCATTCAACAGAGGGCCCGTCATTCAACAGAGCGCCCGTCATTCAACAGAGCGCCTGTCATTCAACAGAGCACCTGTCATTCAACAGAGCCTCCGTCATTCAACAGAGCGCCCGTCATTCAACAGAGCGTCCGTCATTCACCCTCCTCTGCTGCATCCTGGAACAAGACGATCTGACAGAGACGATCAGATCGATTAGCTAAGCTGATCAATCCGACTGAGCTTCAGACCTCTGACATCATGACTGTTCCACGTTTAAAGGAACATTCTGGAGTTCACAACTACAACAAACGCTCTATCATCAATCAGAGGAGAGTAAATGTTCGTTATAAGAACCAAAACCACATGAATCAAAGCACTCTGAGTTTCAGTTAAACATGTTTTTCGGGTCAGATATTTATGCAGTTGAGGTTGAAGTAGGTTTTGCTGCAGTTCCTCCACTGACCACTAGGCGCTGGCTCCAAAACACAGTAAATCTCTATTAGTCTGGTATTGATCATAATCTGTATATAATAATTATTTGAATAAATCTCCACATCATCAGTCCACCTGAGGGAGACATTATAAAATATCCTAATAGTCCCATAATACCTGTTTCTGATTGGCTCTTATCAGTGTTTATGTTTGCTCCTCGTTTATTGTTGGTGATAAAAACAGCAGCGGCTGTTTGTTTGTCCGCTGCTCTCAGTTTTGCTGGAACATGTCAGAAATGTGACTTTTAAGCAGCAGAAAACCAGGATTTGGAGATTTTCTGGAACCAGATAGAACCAGATGACCGTTGACTCACGCGTCTCTTTAAGCTCTCTGAGGCTGATTAGAAGAAATAAATAAATAAGTCAGAAAAAACACCATGATCCATCGTATCCATGTGTGACTCTATGTAGATAAAACGTGAGTTATCACACCATTTCCTGTCGTCCTCATAGATAACATATCGCACATATATATGTGTATATATACATATATGTATACACATAAACTTACTAGACATCTATAGATATTAATGATATTAATATGTTATAATTATTATGTACCTTTACATATTAAAATGTATATATTTGATATATTTTATATCATATATTCTTTTATAACATACTGTATATATATTTGAATCCATATATTGTACATCTCATCTGTTCTTCCTTCCCACTGTCCTAATTCTCCTCATCTCCTTCTTACCCAGCTGGTCTTCAGCAGGAGGGTCCCCCT
>JBAMYA010000004.1:561583-579040 GCA_037176975.1 Arrhamphus sclerolepis
CCACCTTAAAGCAGCTGCTCTCCGCCTCAGTTATTCCACCTTAAAGCAGCTGCTCTCCACCTCAGTTATTCCACCTTGGAATCAAAAACTGAAACTGAATCAAACGTTCCAGGTAAAGTTTAGGATGGTCTTTAAATGCTCTCGTGGGCCAGAGAAGCTGAAGTGACGGGCCACATACGGCCCACAGGCCTTATGTTTGAACGTGTGATCTATTGGGTCTTTATCCACAGCTCAGGAGTCAACATGACACTCAGCACTAAGTAACTCAGGTGATGACAGCTGTCCTCTGGCTGTGCCTGTCAATCAAAACACAACGCTCTTAAATTCTACAGAATTGTGTTTGATCTCATTTTAGCTGATTCAAAATATTAACGAGCATCTACACCTGATAACTTTAAGAAGCTGCAAACACTCATGCCGACTTCAGGTTGGGTTTCAAATGCAACTTGATTAGTTTGCTCAGTAATGGTTGTCCGACTGCATGTAAATAAAGCTTATTTATAAATAAATAAAGAGTTTTTAACCTCTACTTTAGCTTTGCCTCTCCACAAAAACAGCTGCACTTATTATCTGTAATGCAACACAGGACCAACAACGCTGCAGTTACGGACTGAGGCGATTACGTCATCCCATCTTCCAGCTGACGTCGCCAGGGCGACGGCCTGAAGGCATTTTTCAGGAGCGGTTACCGGAGCAACGAGGCCAAGCACCATTACCGTAACTCATGCGGGATGGGAGCTTGATGACGTTTGATTTCTTGAAGTCTGATCAATGCAGTCCACTTTGCATCAGTCATTCAGTGCGCAGCACCTTGCTGGCGCCCCCTTGTGGCTCCTTCATTGTACCGTCTCATGGTTTGAGGCTGGTTTCCTTCTCTTTGCCGTTCTAAGAATTTCTCTTTGTCACTGAGTCAATCAAACCTTCATCCAGCAGTCAGGGATGGGTGCAAACATATCAAATACATTTCAAAATAAAAGCAAGGAATATCAGAAATAATCTACAGCATGTTTGTTCATTCTTTTAATCTGTACAGCACTTTGGTCAACCTCGGTTGTTTTAAACTGTGCTATATAAATAAAGCTTAAGTTGAGATGTTTTCTGCCATGAAATCTCAAATTTAATTATATATTATTTCAATTTCATAAAATTGAGCCTTTTGTATCAAATTCACAAATGTTTTAATGGCATTTTTTATTGAATTTTTTCGTTCTTTTGTTGTAAAATGGGAAATTTCACAATATCACATCGTTTCAAAAAAGAAAAAGGGAATTTTTGTCAGAAAATTCATTTCATCACAAACTTTAGACTTCTGTACTAAAAATCACCATTTTTGTTTGTAAAATAACAAATAAATGTTTACTTAAAAAAAGCAGCAGGCCATTTTGAAAGATCAAGACTTCATAAATCACAAATGTCACAAAATTAAAATTGTTTGACCTGAAATGAATTTTCTTCGTTGAAAAAATATTTTTAGAAATATTTGTTCGAAACAAAGATGGACACAAACATCAAATAATTTCAAAATAAAAGTGAGGAACGATAAAAATAATTTACATGTTTCTCTATCAATATGTTGTCAGATTTCCCTCTAGCCCCTTGAATCTGTCAGAAAAATAATTACAAAAAAACAACAAACAAACAAACAAACAGCAAAAGTAATTTTGTCACATCTTAGGGCTGAGTAATTAGTGGAAAATTAATAGAAACCAACATTTACAACTAATAATAGATGTAATCAATCATGTCAATCATTTTAACTATTTTCCTCAACATAGTAAATAAATATTTGAGAAATAATGTAGCCTATCTGAATATTAACTTGATGACTATAAATAAACTGTGCTTCATTTCTCTTATTTTGAAATCAAAGATGTGTGATCGTTTATTACAGAAATGTTTTCACAGTTGATTATATTTACAGCAGAAACCTTTGTGTGTAAAAAATAAAACAATACTTAAATAATTGCTTATTAATCAGAATACAGGTAACTTTTTGATTGATCTTGATACTGATTTTAGGTCACAAATTTGACAGAATTTGTGATCTTTATCATAAAATAGAAAGGAAACTTTCATACTAAAATCACAAGAATCTTGTGTAATTGCAAATTTAAAAAAAAAAGAATTTTGTCGTAAAATAATAAATTGGGTGATATGGAATAATTTTCTCACTTAAAATAAGTGAATTTGTTGGGGTGGTGGGTGGGGTTGTTTGTTTTATAAAAATCATGAACTTTATCATAGAATTTCAATTTTGATCTAAAATCAATTTGTTTTCCTTTAAAAATCAAAAATTAAAAGAAAATGTTGACTATTTACTAAACATAAATAATTTTGAAATTTGAGATGTTTGACAATATGAGCTAAAATCAATATGAAGATTAGGCCTAATTGAAAAACTTGCAGGAATTTTGCTAAATTCAAGATTTTATGGAAGAAAAAAAATTACAAAATTACAATAAATTGACACAAGGACAATTACATCTATTATTGGTTCTGAATGTCATTTTCGATTAGTTTTGACTAATTGCCCAGCACTAAGATGTTGGGGCCCTTTCTTGGTAACCATGGTGATAACATGGCCCTTTAATGGTAGCCATGGTGATGATGGGGCCCTTTAATGGTAACCATGGTGATGACGTGTTCCTTTAATAACAACCATAGTGATGATGGGGCCCAGGATAAGACGGAGTTTGACACCTCTGCCACATGTGGAAGATTGCTTCAAGGCTGCAGGTTTTATCATGAACCTGACCGGTGTGAGACACGTAAAAAGACGACAGACGGCGACTTCGTGAGGCATGAGCTGGCCATTTATTGTTACCGAGGAAGTTAACATGGTTAACTTCACTGAAAGTCATACGATACACCTCTGAAGCTTCGAGTGGCGTCCCTCCCTCCGTCACAGGGAGAGAAGCTGGAGAAATATACACACAGTATATTTTATTGGCAAGTAGATATGTTTTAGGAAGTACATTCTCCTATACCTGCTGCTCATGTACAATATACATGTTAAAAAATATATAGTTTGTTTGCATTGTGACCATCGTTTTCCTTTTTCTTCTTTTCTTTGTTCAGGATGTTTTGTGACGAAATAATTCACATTTAAAGTGTACGGTTGTCAAATGGCGCTGAAACTCAAAGAGCGCCGTTTCTTTAAATAGCTGTTTTTTCATACACAGAGGCATAGAAGGCACGTCTATGCGTCTAACTGCTTATATGATTAATGGAAAGAAGGTTTTTTTTTAATCATCTGGGAAGAAAAAACAATGAGAGCAAAGTATCATTCATAGATACATACGTACGTACGTACGTACACACAGACACACACGCACCACCAGCAAACGCTCCACGAAAAAAAGAAAAAGAAAAAAAAAAAAACACTTGACAGGTGCAAAAGTCATCCGTTCAACGAGAAAACCGCATACAGTCCACCACACGACGGAGCATCTGGGTCTGAGGATTGCATTCACCCCGGGAGGAGAGGAAGCAGCTCCCCCTCCCTAAAAAAATAAAACAAAACAACAGAACAAACAAAACACAACACTGGTTTCATGATTTTAATGCGACACGCACAGAAGCGTTTTTAGTCCTGGCGGCGGCGGCTGAGCAGAGTCCCGGAGTCCCTCTGACTCAGTTTGGTTACAGTAACGTTCAACCGCGACGATGCCGCAAAGATGGCGAGCAGACGGAACGAGGCCTGAAACGATACTTAAATCCTGACGAGAGCGACTTAGCAGGTTAGCAGGTTAGCAGGTTAGCGGGCGGCTTCCCTAAACCCGATTCTGGACATCAGGAAAAAGATGCAGTTTCAGATTTCGGGAAAAACACTTTGATTTCTTGCTGCTGGACGATGAGGTTCCACTCTGTTCTTCAATATAAAGTAGGTGTGTTTAGCATGTTTAACAAAGAAGAAAAAAGGGGCGGAGCTTCCCCACAAGTCCTGCAGAGACGCTCAAACGTCCACCGCTTTGGTCCGACTGAGACGCGACTCCACAACGACCGCGGGGACAGAATTTAGGACTGAGCTTCGGAGACATTGACAGACAAAGCTGTAATTTTAGATTTAAAAAAATGTTAAGTTTGAGATTTTGACTAAATTGACTTGTTTTTGCAAAAATGTTTGATATCAGTCCAGAAAGTTGCAGTTACATGAAATTTAAAATTTTGCGAAAAAGTTATAATTTTGTGTTAAAAAATAAAAAGTCAATTTCACAAAGTTTGAGATTTCAAAAAGTTGAATTAAGTCCAGAAAGTTTGTCTCTCCAGGTTTTTGTGAAATTTATTGACTTCACAACAATACGTTCTGATCAAAAGGACAGAAAGTTGCAGTTACAAGAAATCTGTAATTTTGCAACAAAGTTGTAAATTTCAAAATTTCCAATTTCAGAGAAAAAGTCTTTGATGTCAATTATTTGAAATTAACGATTTCAGTAGTAATTTTATGTAAAAGTCACAATTTAGTGATGTTTTAATCACAAAATTCAAATACAAAAAGTTGAAAATTTTCCAATTTTACAGCCAAAATTGTTGATGCCAGAACAGAAAGTTGCAGTTAAACAGATTTAATGAATTCATTACAGTTTAACTTTGTGAAATTAGGGATTTTTACAACAAATATAATATTAAGTTAAAAGTAGAGATAATTTGAAATTTGCATGAAGACGTTCTGATAAAAGGACAAAGTTACAGTCAAAGTTTGTAAATTTGCAATTTTGTTTAAAAACAAAAAGTACATTTTGCAAAGTTGGAGATTTTGATTAAATGTTGCTTTTTTCAAAAACGTTGGGTTACTGTGAAACTCCTGCATGAACATGCGGGGTTTTGAGGATTTAGTGTTTTTGAACTGCTTATCCATTAAACCGTCACCTAGGCAACGCCGGTTTTAGTTCATCCAATTGACGGGGCCTGAGCCTTCAGGCAGCAAAGACGACGCCTAAGTCCATCTGGACCGCCCTCCAGATGTGCCCAGATCAATTCCCTTCATCCCCGCCCCCCTCCCTCTATAACGCTGAGCTAGCCAATCAGCTGCTGGCCTTAGTGTCGTTTCTGGATCAGCGTGGAATCCAACTTCTCATCTGCAAGAAAAATCAAGGAGTTTTGTTTTGTTTTTTGTTTCCCCAAAACTGTCAGAATGACTGTATTCCCTTAAAAACCCTCTCCTAGAAACCTAAGCGTGCCGGCGTGTGCACGTGTGAGCGCGTACGAACTACGACGACTAAGCTGAGAGATGTGCGACCGCGTCTCAAAAGTGTGACTTTATAAGTACATGTGGTGCTCGAAGTAGGCAATGGTACCCCAAAGGCCTTAGTCTTTAAAATGAAAGAATGAAAGAAGTATTAAGCACTTAAAAACGTTTTTTTCTAAAAAGACACTTTTTTTGTTGTTTTTTTTCCTCTTTTTTTGGCAGGCGTGTGTCCGTGGCGATGCCTGCAGCGGCCTCCCCTGAAATCTCAGTACGGTCGACTCGCTGTGATAAAAAGAAGTGCAGGTCGCCATGGAAACGCCCATCTTAACACCCCCCGCCCCCCCAACATTAGATTATTGGTTAAGTCCACCGGGTGAATCAAGGCTCGACTGAAACTGTTTACGCTGCAGCGTTTAAGGACACTCGGCTTCAGCTCAGGAATGCTTAAATTAAATTTACCGGATGACGTGAATCTTTGAAAGCAGAAAAAAAAAAAAAAAGAGCTTCTGTTTCAGGTGATTGGTTTAAAAAGTCAAATAACTCACTCAAATAAATCACTTGCTGGTTTGGCACAGGCCTTTCCAGGAAACTCCTCACCTCTGTCCACAAACAATCTACATTAATGGCTTTAATTAAGAGAAAGAAAGGCAGAGAAAGAATAGAATGAGTGAAGGTTAGTGTGGATGTCTCCCCCTGCTGGCAGCTCACATCAGGGGTGAGATTAACGAAGGCTAAAACCCAAGTTGTGGCTTGTTTAGCTGATTTTAGGGCGTTAGGCTTCTCGAAGGCTCCTCCCATGATCACAGTGGTTTAGGATTCAGCCGGGGGTGGGGGGTGGGGGAATGGTGGTGGTTGTGGAAATGAGCGAGAGGCAGGATGGCGACCGCGCGTCCAGTCTCCCTCGTGTGTTGTTTTTTTTTCTGTTTTTGTGATTTTGTTTGTTCCCCCCATCCCCCCGTTGTTCCATGTCATCACGGTCAAGTCTCAGGCGTCAAAGTGAAGCTGGCGAAAAACTGTCAGGTATCGAGATCCTGAAACGGACAGAGACGGAGTCAAAGTCAGGACGTCTGCAGTGAGACTGGTGGACGCACAGAGGCAGGAAAGCAGGAATTAGTCAACTTTAATTTGCTTTAAATTATAATCTGAAACTACGTCCTCCATCCAGCTTCTTAATACGTTTCCATCAGAAGCTCAAAAGCATTTACTGCTCACGGTTTTCTAATTTCACATCTAATGTTGGATTCACGTCACATTTATGACGTGAAATATAGATTTATACATAAATATAAACATATACAGTGATGTGCAGTCATCATGGCAAGAATAAAACAGCTGTGGGAATGTTTAATGTATAAGACTTTTTAATGCCCCCCCCCCTCCCATGTTGTCTTCTTTTAATGATCTTTTAATCCTTAACGAGAGTTGTGTGTTTGTGCTCTGTGGACGACTGGACACCTCAATCTCCCTGCTAGAGGTGAATAAAGTATCCTTCCCTCCTTCCACCCATCCTTCCCTCCCTCCCCCGTTCCTTCCCTCCCTCCACCCATCCTTCCCTCCCTCCACCCATCCTTCCCTCCTTCCACCCTTCCTTCCATCCCCCCTTCCCTCCCTCCCTCCACCCTTCCTTCCTTCCCTCCCTCACTCCACCCATCCTTCCTTCCCTTCCTCCCTCCACCCATCCTTCCCTCCCTCCCTCCCTCTACCCATCCTTCCACCCTTCCTTCCCTCCCTCCCTCCTTCCACCCTTCCTTCCCTCCCTCCACCCTTCCATCCCTCCCTCCCTCCACCCTTCCATCCCTCCCTCCCTCCCTCCCTCCCTCCACCCTTCCATCCTTCCCTCCCTCCATCCTTCCCTCCCTCCACCCTTCCATCCCTCCCTTCCTCCCTCCCTCCCTCCCTCCCTCCCTCCATCCTTCCCTCCCTGGTCCTGTAGTTACCTGGTTCTGGTAGAGCGCTGCAGTCAGAAGTGATTCTCATCTGAAGCTCTTCTGCTGCTGCATCAGGCCCACGTTCTCGTACACTCTGGAACTGTCCTCCCTCATCCTGAACGACAGCAGCACATTTCAGAGAGAAACGACGGGATCACAGTGTGACAAAAACAGACAAGAGTCTGAGCTGCACTCACTCTGTGCAGGTGGGAGTAGGAATGGGAGTGCAGGGGGGCAAAGGGCTCTGCTCTCCGCCACTCAGGTCAGACAAAGAGTACTTAATGTTGGTGTACTCGCGTCCTTTTATCTTGCTTTTCTGCAGAGGACGGAGACAGGAGACAAGTGTTTAGGAAGGAGAAAGAAACACGAGCAGAAGTTGAGAGTGAAGCACGCGTCTGCCGCTCCACCTGCTCCTCCTCGATGCGCCTCTGCAGAGTTTCTATGTAGTGCTGCACGGCCATGTAGATGAACCTGTACTGGGCCTCCGTCTGGACCATCCCAGAGCGCTTCGAGCGGACCATCTGGATGGTCTTTGGCACATCAATGTCGCAGTCCACCCCTGCAGCAGGGAGACGACACGTCTGAGTGCACAGAACCGGTTAAGATGAACCTTTCAACAACATCAAACCAGTCAGAGAACAACTGGAAACCAGTGATGAATACTGGAATAAGGAAAAACCACGTAGTGACTGCGCATGGCTCATTTCGTATAATCATGTCCTCACAAAAAAAGTACATTGTTTCATAATCATTGTGCGGGGAGAGGTTGTATTCAGATCAAGATAACCTTTGTTCCTGGATGTTTGAACTCGTTCTTCGCTGCTCTTGCATCATAAATACACATTTATTTGTGTTTTTAGTTAAACTGATGAACTGTCAGCCGTGTGAGCTAAATCTTTGGGACCGCCCCGAGGTGCAGCGAGGTGGTGCAGCTGCTCATCATGGAGGTGAAAACGTTCAGTTAATCGTGACATTGACTTGAGGTCGTAATGCGCAGCCCTAAAGAGCAGAAATAAATCAAGTCCATTTAAGCTTTAAACAGCTGCAACATCAACACAAACCCACCCTTCTCTCTGATGACGTCTATCAGGATGTCAATCACGATAAACGTTCCCGTCCGCCCGATCCCTGCACTGAGGAGCACAACGGAGACTTGTTAACGGGTTTCCTCTGTGGATCCACGGCTCGTCCATCAGATCCATACCTGCAGTGTACCGCGATCGGCCCAGCGTCCGTAATGTTCTCCTGCTTCAGGTTGACTTCCTCTAGGAAGTCCAGAACGCCGCCTGGGTCAGTGGGGACGCCGTGGTCCGGCCAGGCCCTGAAGTGGTACTGCCAAACTGTGCGTTCTGTGTTACCCTGGAAACAAACGTTGAGATGACGGACATCATCAAGAACAAACCTCAGACTGTAGCACGACTGCGCGCCGATCGTGCGCTCAAACACAACTGACCTGACCGACTTTGGACAGCTTCAGCTCTCGCAGGATGTAGTCGTGAGCAGACGTCTCTCTGACGTTCCGGACTCGCATGGCCCCGTACTCCTTCAGCGCCGACATGTCCGGCCAGTACTTCACACACTTGCTCTGGACACACAGTCACACGCATGAGCGACTTGGTGACAGCAGCAGGCGCCGCCTCACAGGTAACTGTCCTCAAGTCAACACAAGCAAGTCCGAAGTCTCAAGTCTTTGTCCTCAAGTCCCTAGTCAAGTCTCAAGTCATTCTCAAGTCTGTCCTCAGGTCTCAAGTCAACATAGACAAATCCAGAGTCAAGTCCCAAGTCTTCGTCCTTAAGTCAACACAGGCAAGTCTACAGTCAGGTCTCAAGTCTGTCCTCGGGTCTCAAGTCAACACAGGCAAGTCCCCGGCCAGGTCTCAAGTCATTCTCAAGTCTGTTCTCAGGTCTTGAGTCAACATAGGGAAATCCAGAGTCAAGTCCCAAGTTTTTGTCCTCAAGTCAACACAAGCAAATCCAGAGTCAAGTCTCAAGTCTTTGTCATAAAGGCTCAAGTCATTCTCAACTCTGTCTTCAAGTCAACACATGCAAGTCTGAAGTCTCAAGTCTTTGTCCTCAAGTCCCAAGTCCAGTCTCAAGTAAAATCAGGCAGGTCCCTGTGATGTTTAGTATTTCTCTTTTAAAGGAAATTGTGTATTAATTTTTATTTTAAAAACAAAACCATTTACTAACAACCTCCAAATCACAACACAGACTTTTAATGTCCAGAGGAACCTCCTTTGCAGAAATTCAGGAAAAAAAATAAAATAAAATTGATTTTTAGATAGAAGCACTCAAGGATACTGTTTGCACATCTTTCACAACTTGTAAGCTGACGTTTTCATTTTGTTTGTTTTAGGTCTTGTAAATAACACGTACGTCACAGCTGCTTTAAAATAGAAATCTGCAGTGCAGATGCTAAACAGGAAATGAGGTTGTACCTGAACCAGACTTCACGTTTCCTTAAGTCAGGCTGCTGGGTCATGAAGCACATCTACTTTTAACAGATCAAAATATTTACAGCATTTGTCCACTGAGGCTTCTGTGACACGTTCATGAGACACACTGATGCGTCATGGCAACAGAGAAGTACTAGTGATGTCTGCACTTCTACTTTATAAATGAATACAAAAAGGAAAAAAAAAAGAAGTACAAATCCAGATTGATTGAATCAACGGTCACTCTGAGGGCGAGGTTCATCTTATTCTGTGGGAAAATCATTTAAGTCAAATGGCCAGCAGGGGGCGACACTGTGCTTGTAAAAGGAAGAAGTCTACATCCAGGTTTTGTACCTAAAGATCATCCACATTACTTAGTGGTCTTCACTACTAATTTCACAGAGTATAAAGCCCATTTTTTCATCATTCTTCCATTTACAGTAAAACTGAAATACAGCAGGGTGGGCTAAACTTATCCAATAATGATGCGTAGCTTCACAATACTCAGTTACATCTACCGCTCACTTTCAAGACTCATTTATGGCAACACAAAAGTATCTACTGAAATAAGAAAAAAAGTGTTTATGATCCGTTTTTATACATAATGATTGTGCACGACTCATTGCTTATAATCTTGTCCTTACAAAAAACGTACATTGTTTGCTAAACAGGGAGAGGTTGAATTCAGATCAGCTGTTGTTGAAGATAAACTTTGTTACTAGACGTCTGTACTCGAATATCGCTGCACCTGCATCATAAATACAACTTTATACGTGTTTATTAGGTAAACTGATGAAAACAGCAGCTGTGTGCGAGCTAACCGCTAGGACCGCCCCTGAGGTGGTGAAACTGCTTTCCTGTGAAACTGTTTACATCATATACTCTGTCTTAACCTCTTGCACATAAATAAGGCTTCATAAGTGTATTGGGTAACTTGATGAACTATTAGCTGTGGTTTAGATTGTGAGCCAACTCCTGGGACCGCCCCAAGGTGCAGTGAAGTGGTGAAACAGCTTTCCTGAGAAAACGTCTGCTGCACACACTGTTTATTATCTGGAGAAAGTGGTGCACCAGCAGCTTCTACAGTGATATCATCAGCCGTGATCGCTGCCATAGATGAATGACATCCTTTCTGCACGCCACCACTTTCCTCACCTTCCCTCTTTCCACCTCTTTAGTGGTCATGACGATGACCCGCGAGTTCTCCTGAAAAACCATCCTCCAGAAGTCACTGATGGTGTTGTGCAGGCAGCCCTGAGTGGCGATGTAGCTTTTCTTCACCTTGTTGCTGTTGCATTTATTGTCCAGCTCCGGCTGCACACACAAACGAAGAGCATGCACACTCAAAACTCACCGCAAAACCGCACAAACTGACACAACGCACATGCAGAATGACTCAAACGTTCAAATTCTTTAGGTGTGTGTGTGTGTGTGTGTCCTGTGAGGATGAAGTGAGTTTACCATGGGAGGAGATACTACCATGATGATATTGGCGTTGATGTAGTCGGAGCCTGGCTCGTTAGGGTCCCCATCATTCAGCACCACTCGTGTGTGGTCGACTGGAATCAGAAAAGAGAAATTAGAATCAGCCCCTCAGCTGATTCCTGAGACGCCGCGCTTGAAGGAATTTATCATGACAGAAGAGTCGGAGTTTCTCACAGGGCAGAATGTTCTTGTATCTGTTCTTGTTCTTGTTCTCGGGTCTCTGGCCCTCTTTGCGACTGTAGAGAAGTTTGCACTCTTGTTGCTGCAGGGTCTGAACGAGGAGGAAAAAGGATCATTTCAGCCAACAGCAACTGCTCTACTGCCCGCTTTATTTAAACAAACAGTCAAAGTCAATTCAACAAACTGAAAAAAAATTGCAACTTTTTGTAGTCAATCATTTTTGGCAAAAAAAAACAAAAAAACAAATTGCAGCTTTTTGACCAAAAATGGTAAAACTGCAACTTTTTTTGTTGCAAAATTACAAATGTTCTCAATATTGCGAGCAGGAATTTAAAATTTAGCAAAACTGTTTTGACGTAAAATTATGTCGTAGTTAAGTTGCATATAATTGAACCTTTGTCTTATAATCAAATTTTGTCAGTTAAAAAAAATACATAAATACATTTGCTGGCTCTTGAATTTTTAACTTTTGATTCTTGTAAAATATTGACTTTCATAATATTTCAACTTATGGACTTAAAATTATGAAACTGAATTCAAGAATTTTTGCTGTGAAATTGCAAATTTCCCAGTATCACAACTTTTTGCTGTAAAAAGCTACATTTTGCTTCACCATAAAATTATGACTATGTCGTAGAAATGACTTTTTGGCTTTTGCGTCTTCCTGTAAAATCAAAACTTCTTGACATAAAATTAAGACTTTGTCCTAAAATGACACATTTTTGTTGTAATTTTTCAAAATAAAAGTCTCAAATTTAACAGAATCATGGAATCAGATGACTGTCAGACCACTGATTTTGTTGAAACAGCAGAAAGGACACTTGACTTGTTGCAGGGGGAGGAGCTTGAGCGCCACCCGGAGTCCTACCTGTGCATGTGCACATTACTCACTGTAATACTAAGAGAACTACAGAATTTACTTCATCTTTTATCACCTCATCAGATGCACAACGGCTCAAATATGTTCACGTTTCAAGCAGAAATGGTGAGACACCTGCAGCACTCACCTCAAACTCTTCCCAGAAGCCCTGCTTGACCTTGTCTGTGGCCTCCGCTAGTTTGCTCAGCTCCCGAACTCGACTCTCGATCTCCGCTGCGTTGATGCGAGTCGTGTTGAGCGGCTGCAGAGAAGAAGCAGGAGGCGGGATGGACGCTGAAGACACGTTTTTTTTTTTTTTGGTGGATAGACTATTAGATGAAGTTTTTAACAAACCTGTTTGAGCTGAAGCACGGTGCCCAGGGTCTCCACCATGGGGTTCTTTTTGTAGTGCTCCACCAGGTCCGTGAGAGAGTCGAACTTCTCACCTCCGCCCACATCATACTTCAGGTCGTGCTGAGAGGAAGACGCAGACGTGCATGAGCATCAAACACAGCAGACCACGCTCTCATGACATGACGTTCAACGCTGTGGAAGCAGAATTTGACCAAAACAGATCTGCATCCACTCCAGGAGAGACCATCTACGCCAGGGGTGTCATTTCATCCTGGGCCACATCATCACCATGGTTACCGCTGAAGGGCCACATCATCACCATGGTTACTACTAAAGGGACGGTTATTCTTTACTTTCTCAACCAGGTATGTAGTGACATTTCCTGCTAGTTCTTGGACAAAAATGGAAAAAAATGCTATCATAAAATCTCAACTTTAACAAAAGTCACAAATCATAAAATAAAAACCTTAGTAATACTGTAACTTAAAAATAATTTTGACAAAATCAGAACAAGGAAAATTCCAGATTTTCTATATTTTCAGCTTTTTGCACCAGTTGTTTGCAGGAGCGAACTGTGATCCACGAGGAAGCTGAAGGCGAGCGTGCAGTTACTGCAGACGGAAGAAACACAACGGGAGGCAGACGGCCTCCTCTCTGCAACAGGAAGAAGCATTTTCACATTTCTGCAACACTTTTCCCTCATGATAAATACACATCAGAGTTCAAGTCCACAAGAGAACCCACAGTTTCACGTCCTTATTGCTCAAAGGTGAGTTTACACGTGGAATAATACAGACAGACCAGTACTGTTGTCCTGGCAACCACCAAACCCAGAATCGTCCATCAGGTTGCCAGATGGAGACACGTGATTCATCACTCCAGCAGTTCTGATCCAGATACCTGGCTCGGTAACTGCAGTTCTGATCCAGATACCTGGCTCGGTCCCGGCTGACTGCAGTTCTGATCCAGATACCTGGTCCCGGCTGAATTTTTGATGTTTGATGACATCTGTTATCTTTTGCACTGCATTCTGGGTACCAGCGCCTTTTGACCTTTGACACTAATTCTTTCTAATTATTCGAAGTCCAGAATAAATGATTCTGGTCCTGCAAGGGCGTTGCTGACAGGTAACCTTTATCCTAGATGTTTTGTCAATATCTGTGTCAACACATGAAAAACGGGTTTGTTAAACTAACTAAAATAATTAAACTGGAAAACAAAATAAAAAAAAAAAAGCATTAAAAACTCAGAGGCTCTGGTCCACACTGACATGATGGCATCATCCATGATGAGAATCTCCTGTTCTACCACATCCTACTGGATGAAATCTGGTGACTTTGGAGGTCACTGGGCTTCAGGGAAGAAACCAGTTTGAGATGGTCATGGAGCATCATCCTGCTGGAGACAACCCTCAGGACATGGTCCACTGCATGGTCAGCAGCAGTCCTCAGGCAGGCTGTGATCTCAGCATCCTGGAGCGCTGACATCAGGCAGGATGGATCCATGCTTTTAAGTTGGTGACCATCAGACCAGAGAACGTTTCTCCAGTCTCCTGTCATCCAGTTTAAGTTGAGACTGTGTGAATTGTAGCCTCAGCTTCCTGTTCTTAGCTTAGCTGTGGTCTTCTGCTGCTGGAGAACATCTGCCTCCAGGTTCCACGTGTTGTTGTGTTCTGCCTATCCTGTTTCTGCCATCTCCAACCAGTCCGCCAGCTGGATACCTTCTCTTTTTAGGATGATCGTGGTGAAAATCCCAGTGGATCAGCAGTTTCTGAAATACTCAGACCAACAACTACGCTGCGTTCAGAGCGAGAGGGAATGGTTGTAAGAAGAAGAGCGGGGGGAGGGGGCGGGGCTTACATTTCACATCCACCACATCACAAACCGCATCTGAACGTTTCCATGTAGTTTTGGTTGTGTCCCTGTAAAAGGTCCGAGACGCCATCAGATGCTCTCAGGACCACCTCTGAACGCATGCGCGTAATTATGGAAACGTAACGAAGCGCCACATACCCAGATGAACGTGAAAATAACTGCCATTTAATTGATCAGTTTCCCTTCTGGTGGATTTATGTTCTCTGATAACGAGCTCTGAAACACAAGTAATTAAACAACTAAATGGTGAAAAAGATTCATATATTTTTAAAGGTCAAACCAACATTTTGGTTCCTAGATTAAAAAAAAAGGAATAAGCTATGATCAAATATTTACTTTTTAATTGGGTGAAATGAAACCACTGCGATGGACTGGCGACCTGTCCAGGTGGACCCCTGCCTTTCGCCCACAGTGAGCTGGGATAGACTCCAGCAGACCCCCGTGACCCTGAACAGGACATAGCGGGTATAGATAATGGATGGATGGATGATGTTCGAGTTTTATGACATTAGGGTTTTACAGTGTAAGACATCTGGGCAGATGTTCATGTAGCACAACTGCTGGAAAGAAACACACCAAAATGCTAAGTTATATAGCATGTTCAGAAAACGATTGAAGGAGAGAGGATTCCAGAGGCCTCCTGCACACTGCTGCGTGACAGTTAAACATTTCTCTGAAGTTACATTAAGGTGTGACATATATGGACATATATAGGATTCTGTAAGCCTTATTGCTTTAACCCATTCCGCACATTCTATCCAATGGTTGAACGACTTTAGCACTCTGGTCCACTTGCAATTGCCCAGTGTGAAAGCGAGCAGTACCAAAGGAAAAAAAAACAAAGTTAACTAACGGACCTTCCTGGTGTGGGCACCCCCTTAGATACTTCCCCAACATCTACACTGGTTGAAGGCAGGATTACACTTGGTTCATTCCTTTGAAAAGTTTTCAAAAGTGTCAGACATTGTACATTTCTTTCTGTTCATTGACTCCAAATACAAAAGTATTCATTGACATCACATTTCGTAATCTCTCATAGCTCTGGTTGGATTTCTGACTCTTTTTTCTGGTTTGGTCTTCAGATTTTTTTGTCTGTTCGCTTGTTGATGGAGAGTTAAATTCTGGAGTGAATCCGTTCACCACCTACGTTCCAGATGTCAGAGGTGCGATTCCAAGTTCCCAGCGGCGAGGACAGTGGGACGGGTAGACGGATGAGGTCAACGGACGCTGTGGAAGGTGTAAAGGATCCTCGCACGCGGCAGAGGTGTTAATCCGTGCGCGTTCGTGCACAGCACAGAATGTGAAATCAAGAGTTCATCTGCTCTGAGACGCCTGGTTGATCCTTCGCCAAAATAACCTCCAGCTGCCTGTGTGTAGTTGTGTGTGTGTGTGTTGTTTTTTTTTCCTTAATGAATGTCAGAGAGCCTGTCTGTTATCTAAAAATGGGGCCCCGGTCAGCGGGCCACACAAGGGGATGTCCATCAGGCGATTGTAAGACAGCACAAACCAAAGTTGAATTTGATTGGCTAGCCCTAATCTGGGGAAGGCTCCCTGGCCCAATCCTGATCATTTTCAGTAAAATTAGAGCCGGATGAGAAAGTACTTATGCAGCAGGGCAAAGTCAGAGGAGTCCCACCTGAACCTGAGTAGGAGGAAGGCTTTACCAGACGTCTGTTGTTTGTTCTGGTCTCTGTTGTCCAGCAGAAGCGGCCACCATGGTAAGAAACCGACACTGGAGGACCAGAGGAAATGTTCTCTCAGTGAACCCTGTTTTCTGTCTGCAAGGATCAATGCGACTTGACAGAAGATGGAGATAACGGTTGCCTGGAGCTCGGCTGGATTTCTATACAACTGCTTTTAATTCCTGGAATTCCTGAATTTTATTTGGGGGTGCACATTTGCGACAAAGTGTTTTGTTCGACCACTAACCCATTGTTGGAACCGTCTTTTTGGCCTCAGTGTCTCCTCACATCGCTTTTGTATTCCATCATCTTCCGTAACTTCACTCGCAGCGATTGATACCCAGATTTTAGAGAGTCGTCCTAAAGATAGCAGGCACACAGCTGAGTAAAGTGAGAAGACGTGCTGGCTTCTCCAGGCGTCCCAACTTAGGACTTTCACCTTGAGAAAAGCCCCCTCAAATCTTCTCGCCTTAAAAATAGCTTTTACTTGAACTGATGCGTGACCTTCAAAAGGTTTGACAGCACCGTCCAGCAACTGAGGGAGAGAATGATTTTACATTTGTTTTATTCAAAAGTCCACATCGACTTCATTACGTCTTTTATCGCGTTTTGTTTGAGTGGCTGTGGTGTAGTGGGTGGGGTCTGTTGCCATCCAACTGGAGGGTTGTTGGTTTGAAATCAGCCTTGTCGTGTGCACAAACAACCCAGTGGCAATCAAAGTTATAAAATGAGAAAGAGTCAGTGGCTTGGTGCGTGGTGGCCAAAATACAACACTTTGAGTTTACTGGTCAATGTTAGCGTCCTCAGACATGGCCATGGACTGTGGGTAGCAACCGAAAGATCAAGACTGCAGCTACGAGCAGCTGAAATTCAGGTCTACACAAGGAGGGCGGACTCCTAAATGATTTCTGGAGTCCCACAGAACAATTCTGAGCCGTTTAGATCTCAGATCCCATTGGGAACATTTTAAAAGTGAATTGGTTGCAAGCACCATCCACTCGTTTTCAGATTGTACGACAGTTGATTGTTTGTGTGGTTGTTTAAAAAGGTATATGTCGCTGTGTCTTGTCCTTTCTAGAGTTATACGCTTAAAAGTCTATAAATGTTGCTTTTCAGCTGAGAAATAACACAGCGCAGGACGTCATTTCCTGGACATGGCCGTCTTTTTTTCTTTATTTTCCTCAACCAGCTATGCTCTTTCCTGCACTCAGTCGTCAAGTGATTTTATTTTTTTTTTTAATTTAAGTTCTCAAATTTCCCAAAACGTTCAACTTTCATTATAAAATTGAGGCTTTGTATTAAAAACACAATTTCTTTTTATTAAATCAGAGATGTTTTGGTAAAATCTTCTTCAATGGTTTCCTAAATCCAGACTTTCTGACATCAACCAGCTGTTCTCCACCTCAGTAATTCCACCTTAAAGCAGCTGCTCTCCACCTCAGTAATTCCACCTTAAAGCAGCTGCTCTCCAC
>JBAMYA010000004.1:579140-589449 GCA_037176975.1 Arrhamphus sclerolepis
GTGAGCTGGGATAGACTCCAGCAGACCCCCGTGACCCTGAACAGGACATAGCGGGTGTAGATGATGGATGGATGGATGGACGGAAATGAAACCAGCATTTCAGCTTGGCTTAACAAGAACCTCCTTTTTTAAATTTTACTCTGGAAGAGGATGAGGTCAGCTGGTGACCCCCTCCTGGCTGCTGGTTTTGTGTTTCCACCACTGGTACTCATGGTAACCTAACTGGGGTTGCCTAGGGGACACCTGAGGCCAGATGTTCTGTCACCGTCTCAGCTGGGGTTCAGAGTTGAACCAGTGTGCTGCGTCCTCGTTAAAAACAAACGTCCCAGCCAGAGCCGAACTGGACGATCTGGCAGCCACAAGGTGCCGTTAGAAAACGGGACATGTTGGGACCCTTCTTCTGCTTTCCAGGAGCCGCTCTTCTTTCATGATGACAGATGCATCCTACTTGCTGCTGTTGACGTCTCTTATGTAACGGCGACCTGAGATGCGCACCGATAACTCTCCTCCACAGAGGACACTGCAGGTGCAGAACCACCTTCTGTTCTGATTTTTTTCAAACTTTTTTAAAATCAAGAAACGACAGTCGGGTTGCAGAGCATCAGTATTTACATTTGCTTGCAGCAGTGCATCCTGGTTCGTGCCACATCTGGAAAGCCAAGTCACAGCGTTCCTGGCGGATTGTCCAGCCTGAATTACGGCCACGCTGCCGACAGGCCGACAGTCACAGCTGTGGTCTGCAGCCGCTGGCTCCTCTGAGCTCACTCACACTGCTCCTTCCTGAAATCCACCAACAGGACGGCCCCATCAAGCGTCTGTTCATTCTGATGGAACCGAGTCGGAGACGGTGCTCACCTGGCAGCGGATCATGACGTGAGTGACCTTGGGTTTGCCGTCGCTGCTGTCCGTCTTGTCGTCTCCGGTCCTGACGGACAGGACGAAGTCGCCCGGCTGGCTCTGGCTCTCCCTCACCAGGAAGCTGCCGTTCTTGCCCTTCTCCGTCAGCAGCTTCTCGGCTTCTCTGCCCGACAGATGCCCGTGGAACCACCTGCAGAAGCACAGCAAGAAGAAACATCAATGGAACTCAAGCACACATCCGCACATCGTCACTCCTAAACGTTCCAAAGACGCAGGGATTTTCGTGTGAAAACCGTGTCTCACATTCCCTGATTCCTCCCAACAGCAGGAGCTCTGTGATCTTGACCCGGGGGAACGCACATCCCATACTTTTCAACAAACATCTTGTGCTGCTTACGGTTCACCTCGAAGGTTTGTAGATTCAGTCATGAGAACTTTAGTCAAAACTCAGAGCAACGTGCCGAGGACATCCAGAGGACACTTTTTACGAATTTGCACATTTTTAATTGATGTTCACGCTGCACTTCGCCAGACCAGACACATCACCTCCAGCTGAACCTTCCTGGTTCTTGGTTCTTTACCCACAGTTAACAATTACGGTTAATGCTTCTGTCTGTCCGTCCGTCTGTCCTTCGTACACCCTGGCCTTGGGACACGCAGCACTCCTGCCTCCCCTACATGCACATGAATTCATGCCACTGGTGCACAGGATGGAATAGGTGGACGTAAGCTCCTGACAAGCTTTGTTAGAGAATGAACGGGTTGAGGAACTCCCAGAGTCAGCTGAAGCTCAACCTGACCAGAAGAAGTCAGGCAGCTGGTCTTCCTTTAGAACTAAAGCAAGCCCAGATCATGATACTGCCACCTCCTGGACGTGACAGATGCATCGCTTCCTGAGCCACTCTTCCCACTTCGAGGTGCGTTACTCTGGAAGACTCAGGCCACATCAGACTGTTTTTTGGTTTTCCAACCTTTAAACCTCCCAGAAACCTCAAAGCTCACTGATGTGAGCTCCTGTAAAAGGTGCACAGCTGCTCTCTCTGTACAGTACGTTTTATGTTCCAACTACTTATAATTCTGCCCTTCTGAACCCAAACTTAGTCATGTCAACGACTTCCTGACTTGCTTTGTTTGCTTGATGCAGATAATAGAAACACTGAGTCAGAATGTTTCCAGGAACTGGCTCTTTTTCCTTTTCTTTACCTGAGATCACATCTCTGAGGAAAATAAGAGCTTCTTCTATGCCATCTTTTTATCAGATTCATCTTTAAAGTCTGCAGAGACTGACTCATCTGGGCTTTTTTTTTTTTTTTTCCTGAGGTGGTAAAAAAGTGTTTGTCAGACGTTAGAATAAGCGAGCCCTCTGGTCTATCGTGGGTAAAACAAACCAAAAACATCTCAGAGTCAGACAGAAAACCTGAATCTTCTTAATAAGCTAAATTTCTTAAGAACTCGTTACGGTTTCCTTAACCAACTTTGTGAATAATCTTTCAATCTAGTTATAGGTTTTGTATTTTTGGATGAGCCAAAACTCAAACTTGCTGTTGCACAAATAGTCGATGTCGAGCTTTTAGGCTGTGTTCGCCGTAAAACCTTACAGATAATTACACCTGCACGTGTAAATATGTTTCTTCTGACACCGCCAGAGTTGATACTCGTGAGAGGTGCATTATTGCGTCACAAAGGTGCATTGTTGCGTCACAAAGGTGCATTGTTGCGTCACAAAGGTGCATTATTGCGAGAGGTATATTTATTTTTTTCCCCAACTGTTTTTTTTTTTTTTTAATAATTGCTTAACATACCTTTATTTACTGTTTTAATAGCTCTATTTTCCTTTTGTTTCTTTAAAGTGATATACTGCTAAAACAACAATTTCCCAAGGTAAATAATCTGTAAGAAAATATTAAATGGAAGACAAGAAAAATAAATTTAAAATAAATATAATCTAAATTAAGTACATTTAAAAAGAAAAATTACAATAAGAAAAAAGGTTCATTTAAAAATAAGATCGGAAATAAAAGAGTAAAATTTAAAAATGCAAAAAAAAAATTGAAAATAAAATTGAAAAAATACTTTAAAATATACATTTTTTTTAATCTAAAAATAAAATAGGGAATAAAATAGAATAAAAAATTTTTAATGTAAAAGAAAATTTAAAAAGAAAAAATATTTTCTAAGAGTTATTTAAGAATAAAATAAAGCAAAATAAAATAAAATAGAGAATAAAAATTGCGTAGCCTAGTGGTTTAAGCGGGTGGCCCACGTACAGAGACCCAGTCCTCCATTCGCCAGTTCGACTCCCCCCCACCACCCTTTGCTGCACGTCTCCCCCGTTCTCTCCCCCTGCACCCCTTTCCTGTCTCCAACTATGAATAAAGACCACTAGAGCCAAGAAATCTGATAAATCAATTAAATTAAAAAATAAAATACAGAAACATTATAATATAAAAAAAAACACAATTAAAAATAAATAAAAATAGAATAAAGCAGACATGTGATGAGGATATTGGGGGAAAAAATAAATAAATAAATAAATAAATAAAAAGAGTGCTCACCTCTCTGACGTCGGGTCGGCGCAGTTGAGCGGATACTTGAGCTCAATGACGTCTCCGTTCTTCTCCTTCAGCTGCCCGTGATGCTCCATGTAAAACTGCACCAGCTCTGCCAGAGTGGCAAACTTCTCGCCGCCGTAAAGGTCGTAGAAGTCTCCCGTGTTCTGGATCTTAATGTGGGTGACGGCTCCATTTCGCCTGGACAACAGTCGGTTCGAAAAATTAATACAAACGAGAACAAGACATCGTCATCGTCATCAAAAGGAAAGCTTATAGTCATTCGGCATGTGTGCCAGCGCCCCCATGTGGAAGAGCTGCTGAGCTGCAGGTGTTTCTGAAAGGCCATATCCCAGGAATGACTTGATGGATTTATGAAATCTTTACAGCCAACAGACTTGATGGACAGCTCACAAATCCTCATCAGACCAGGCACTACCCAGTCAGAACGAGGAGAAGACCGTTTCCAGGACACGGACCCTGGTTATGATCCGGAAACTTCCTGAGATGAAGTCATGTATGAGGTCATTTTTTTACGTCTCACATTTCACTAAATTTGTTATTTACATCATAACATTGAGTCACAAATTTCTCCTATAATTCACAAACATAAAAAAAAAAAAATCGCACATTTTTAATAAAAAAAAAAACAACAACTAATTTTGTCATGAAATGATCAATTCTGTGCTATTGCATCTTTTTTTGTAAAAAGGTGAATTTGTTTTACTATTATTGATCCTCGTGGGGAAATTCATTCTCTGCATTTGACCCGTCTGGGCTGCTGGACCCTGAGCGGTGGGCTGCCGTGGTGCGGCGCCCGGGAGCGGCGCCCGGGAGCAGGTGGGGGTTTCATCCATGGATGTGGACGTGGGGAGGCGCTTGTTCAGGTGCTGCCCCTGACCTCATCATTGGTACCGGCTGGGGATTGAACCGACAACCCTCCGGTTGCCAGTCCAGGTCTCTAGCTGGTACGCCACGGACCCCCCGTTATGTGATCATAACGACCATGTGTATGTCATGTCACGAGACGTCACCGGTGGCCAGACATTTCAGATTGGCTGGTCATGGCGTTGATAGTTTGAGATTCATGGGGACAGAGGCAGTTGGGCCCCTGTTGAGGGGAGGGGACAGAGATAAGAAATTACTCCAACGAGAGGCTTATTGGATCCATTTTTTACAGACTGAACATCCTAAAGGATTAAATGAGGAATTGGTGTCGTCTTGATTTTTATAAAAGGTGAGCTGTGCTTTCAGCGTTTTTTACTTGTGTCCGGGGTGATTGGCATAACGTACACATGGTCGTTATGATCACATACCTGTTATGGGCCATATTTATTACAGACTCTTATTATGCTCCTGTATGGATCAGACATGTTTTCCTATGGAGATTCTGGGCATTATTATAAAAAAATAAATAAAAACCTGAGTGATTGTTGTGTTTTTTACAACGGTCCCTATCGACTTATCTTTATTGCACATGAATTGTATCTGTTTTATTGTAAATGTATCTTTTGGTGTTTGATATATGCATGGTTTACATTGTGATTGGTGCAGAGCTGATTGGAATCAGCTGATTCCTGTCAAAACAGGTGACACATCTACTCTCATCCAAACGCTGAGGACGGCTGCGAGACGACACACGTTTGTTTTTTGTTGCTGTGGAGGACGGATTAAAGTTATCAAACTTACAGTGAGTGCTGTCGGCTGTTTGTGCTTTTACGGATCTTTGGACTGGCACCCGGAGACTTGGAGACCTTCTTGTGAATGAGCACGCTTAGTTTGTTTATCACTTGGTTTTCAGGGTCCACATCTGTCCAGATGTGGCTCTGACCCATCACAGTTCTGAATGAAACCACGAAGCTGCAACTCTGCACATGATAATCACATGACAGAAGCGAGTGTGTCGGAGCCCAGAGCAGCTGCTGATGCAGAGTCAAGCGTGTTACGATTAAAAATAACCGCCATCAACAGTCTAACAAATACAGCGCTAACGGTGTTTCTGTGAAAGAGCGACGGATTCAATGCTGGTAAGAAAAAAGCGGATCTTCAAGAGAACACGTTTCTATTTTTGACTTGAAGCAGACAGACAGCATAAACTGTTGAGTCACCGTAGGTGAACGCCATCATCTCAGAAAATAGAAAAGCAGAACTTGTGGCCGATCCGAAGCTCAGGGACGTGTGACCAGCAACGACTTGTGGCTTACAGTAAAGTCCTGGAGTCAGAGGCAGACCCCCCTCCCCCTCCGCAACATTAACAAAATAATACTAAAATGAGAAACTGTACGGTTAAATTGCTTAAGGATTCAAAACAACAGCAGCTCTTGTTTAGATGCTGGTGGTTTTCTCGCCAGCGCTCAACATCAACACCCTCTGTTGTTATTTCACGGTGTAAAACGCTCCCGTAAGGCCGGCACAAAAACACACGTGACTCGCCACTTCTTAAAATAATGGCTGGTTACACATCCAGGAGCATTAGCGCTGGTTGTGCGTCATGTTTGCACCCAGCTTAGAAACAGTCTAATATTTGCTGTCCTTTCAGCTCTGCTTTGCTGTGAGGGAACCATCTGCTGGCTGTTGACCAGCTCGCCAACGCCGTCTCAGTGTTGGTTTAGTGCTGGACAGCTAACGCACACCTGCCTGCTGCTCCTGGAGACCAGACTGGAGCCTGACTGGGGTCAGACAGGGGCCCACACTGATACCTAACTGGATCACACTAGAGCCAGACCGGGGCCAGACTGATGCCTAACTGGGGCCAGACCGGGGCCAGACTGATGCCTAACTGGGGCCAGACCGGGGCCAGACTGACGCCTAACTGGACTCAGACTAGAGCCAGACTGGTGCCTAATGGCATTTTTCCAGTAGCACCTAGTCAACGCTGCCCTGCTTTAAGGGTTTTCCTCTCGGTTATAGTACCGGCTCGTACCTCCGTTTTTCACACCTACTTGGCCGGGGTTCTAAACAGCTGAGTCAGGCTGAAAGTGCAACATCACCAGGATGCAGGCCACTGATTGGCCAGGGAGTGACATCAGTGAATAGTGTTGAGAGTGACTCCTTCACACCCGCCATATTTAAAACTCAGCAACGACGACTGAGATTTACTTTACATTTACAATGTTATTTTTACAACTAAACTTTGATACGGCGAAAAGTGGGAAGCAAGCCTTCTCCATGGAGCAACGAAGACACCTCGATGTCCTCCATTGTCATTGTTGCATATGTGGGCGGAGTTGTTGTATATAAAAACGTCACCATGAAGGTCCCGCCCACATTGAGGTGGTACTGAACTGTACTGGAAAACGGCTGAGACCAAGGCGAGTCGAAGCAAGTCGGTACCAGTGGAAAAGGGCCATAACTGGGGTCAGACTGGGACCCATTATATTTTACACACACACACGCATGTGTGTGTGTGCAGCTTGCAATATAAAATGTTTCAAAATGACAATATGACTTCTTTTAAAACACATTTTCAATATTTTCATACACATTATTGATTATGACTCTAAACATGAAATAGCTTTATAGAAATTGTAGACATTTACATATACAAAACTTCTATATTTCTATTTATTTTTAAAGCTCTATTTACTCTGCATACTTTTGTTTTACTCTATAGTTTCCATATTGTCATTCAGTATTCTGAGTGCATAAATGTCTTTCAATTTTTTGAATTCTTTTTATTCGTTTGCACTAATTATTCTTGCACCAATTTCTTGTAACTGTGCAATTACAATAAAGTTGTCGTATCTTCAATAAAAAAATGAATTTATTTAACATATAGTTTATTGGGACGAGATTTTATGGGTCCATTTAATTTTCAGAGGTTTTTATTTATCATTTATCCTTTCTGGACATTTTTTATGATTTTACAAAACATTCATAACTTCATGTCTGATGTTTTGCACAATATGAGATTTTACATCAAAAAGTTGTTGTTTTATTTAAAAAAATAAAAACTCAATATTTTACACCAGAAAGTTGAACTACGATCTGAAAGTCAGAGGTTTGCTGGTACATTTTTTAGCAGTTTATCTAGTTTTAATATCGTATCGACTAAAACTTCAGACTCATCGCCCAGTCGTCATGAATGAGGTTTAAAGGATGATCCTTTCCTTAGTGCACATCAGCACCTATAAAGTTGGTCCAAACTGCTTTACAAAGAGCGCTGCCCATCGAACATGAAGGGAATCCAAATGATTTGCGTCGCACACGGCGGTCATTCCAGCGTCATGTAGTCACCTACCGTACTGAGAGCGTGAAGTCTCCGGGGTTACTTTTACTGGGTCTGGCTAAGAAGCTCCCGTCCACCCCTCGGGTCAGCAGGAGGTTTTCAGCCTCCACACCTGTGATGTTGGGGTGAAACCACCTGAAGAGAAACAACACAAGGACACTTATTCAGAGATTCGGCTTCGACCTGAAACCAAAGTTTGCTTCATGATATCAGTACCAGCATCATCATCGTTTTCTTCTTCAAACTCAAAATTCCGCTGGATGTTACTTTCACGCCAACCTTCCTGAAAAGCAGCAGTGTTCTACTGACTGACAATGCCAGAAACATGCTGAGAGGAACAAAGAGCCTCCAATCACGAGTGTGATCTGCAGAGACCAACCACAGCCCACAGGACACCCCCCACCCCGCCCACAGGTCCCACCTCTGTCCCCCCGAGCAATAAGAGACGAACCTACACAACATCAGAGTTCTGAGTTAATCACACACACCTGCGTTTGTGATGCGTTCACTGTCAACCTTCATAAAACTCAATTTAAAAACACAGCTGCACAATACTTTTACAACAATAAAACAATGCAAATATACCGCAAAATGCAAAAGCTAGGTCAGTGATGAGGTGTTTTTAAAATGACCAATGTCAACGTATGCTTTTTGATAAAACAAGATTCATTAAGATTACAGAAAGTAGAACTCTTAGATCCACAGATCCTCGTTTTTTTTCTGCTCCATTTTATTACCAGCCTTCCAAAAACTGAAATGACGTCTGAAGCAGATTAACAAAGAAAAAAACAAAAAAAAACTGTGGTTGTTGATGCATGGCCGTATCTCAGGAACGACTGAGCTGATTCTGGGTGATTGACAGCTCTCTGGAGGTACAGATCCTGATCACCTCTGGTATTATTCAGATTCGTACATTTCTTCAAGATCAGTCCGGCACTTCTGCTTTTCTTCACTTCCATCAGTCACACCCATGATCCAAAACAGCAGAAATGACTTCTGGTTTGCCATAAACATTCAAGATTATGTGACTCGAGTGGAGTTTTCCACTGGAATAAGATTTACGACAGTAAAACGTCAAAAAGACAACCTGAATTCAAAGCTCTCACTCTTTCCGTTTCGCCTGCATCCTGCGTTTTCCAGCTGCTCACAGGGGTTCTGCTCAAGTAGCAGGTGATGCATGGCCCCATGGTCAAAATTTAATGTCTTATCTGGTTCCTACTTAGACCAAACGCACAAGTGAACTCAAGTGGGTCATTCATACGAAACCAGTCTGGACCCAGCACAAGCCCCGCTTACATCTCAGACGGCTCCAAATGTTGGACGGGTGAGTGATGGTTCTGGAGGAAAAACGTCCAAGAAAACTAATATTTATCCACAGATAAGGATATTAAAAGAGAGATGAGAAGTTAAAAAACAAAAACAGACATGTTTCTGCTTAACGGACAACAGCCTGGTTTTAGTTTGGTGTTTTTGGTCTTTATCAACAGAGGTGCTAAAAGACACAGCTGATGGTATACTGGTCCTCCTGTAAAAGCCATGAACGTATAATGCAGATTTAGTTATAAAATATGATGACAATATTTACTGATACAATAACCAGGTGGCAGCCAAAGTGCACTGGTCAGAAAATGTGTCACAGGGCTAACTGATAAAACCCATTTTGAATAAATAGGTACCAAGTCTAGATTTAAAAAGTTCCCAGGTGGAGGGACCAGCGACTGCATCTGCACCGTCGCCCCAAAGCTCACAGCGCCACCCCCACAGCCCTAAAGCAAGAAGGTTGGTACGGTGCAAAACATCCAGATCACACGCAGGGCGCTTTATCGAAAATTAACAGAAAACACGCTCAACACCAGCAGCAGACGTGATCCTGCTCACGTTGACTGTTTGAATGGCTGTTTTTCTTCACGGGAAGTCAAAGTGATTCCTCTGAGGTCAATTTGAGAGATTGTGAAAGTTTAATTTATCATGACAAAAATGGGCAGGAGAATTAACTTAAGACATTTATTGATCAAAGAGAATGCTATTATTATGGGTGTAAAAGGGTTTTAACTTGCTGCAACATGGCTGCTGCCTCAGCTGGAACTGAATCCAAAGCTGCTCCACCATCATCCACATCTGGAGGCTGGAGCTACTTTGATTTTCATGCTCAGAATGATCCTGATGTTTTCCACAGAAGATGTCGATTTCTCCATCACAGACATATATTTATCTATTTATTATTTGCTGTTTCAGCAAACATTTAATTTAAAAAAAATGCTTTTTTGAGTTTAAACAAATGTTTGAAATTGATTTCAATAAATTGCAAGTTAAAGGCACGGACATTTCTCTTTTTGTATCGAAAAAATACTGATCCGAACCGTGAATTTTGTGTATCATTGCAACCCTAATACATACATACACACACACACACACACACACAGAGTCATTAAATAAATATTTTGAGCAAGAGAAATACACACACACCCTCTCTCTCTTCCTCATCCTCCTGGATGGTTCCACCTTCCCAGCTCAAGTCCTCTACCAGAGTCTGGAAGCCTGAGGGTTCTGCATGATCAGGTCCTCTACCAGAGTCTGGGAGCCTGAGGGTTCTGCAGGATCAGGTCCTCTACCAGAGTCTGGGAGCCTGAGGGTTCTGCAGGATCAGGTCCTCTACCAGAGTCTGGGAGCCTGA